>KZ807148.1:70070-96826 GCA_000696205.2 Oncopeltus fasciatus
TATATATATATATATAGACATATATCTGTATTATTTAGATAATTTATTTGTTTTCGGAGTATACTTCGTTTTGGTAATTTTTGGTTGAAAATTGATTCAGAAGAGAGCGGGAGGTTATCAATGGAAGTGTAAGTGATGGATGGTGGTGTTCTAGTGTCAATGGAGAATTGTGAGGGTAACAGGGAGTTTCGCCTCCAGTCAAGCCACCATCAGCGGGCGTAACACAGGGAGCTGCCCTCCAAAACCATGTTTGCCATGAGTGCGCTCACATGTCTGAGGACTTGTGTTCCTGGGCTAGGAGTACCATTGATGTCATAGTAAAATTGACAGATATCATTCGGGATAAGGCTTGGAAAAAAAGTATAAATGTCGGATTAGATTGGATTATGCCGGAGGGAAGAAAGACTAGGCCTGCAGGTCTCTCTTCCCTCCTCACCGACAAAGGGCGAGAGATACCCGAATTTTGCTCCTTGTGATTTCTTTTTGTGTATACACTGCTCTCTCTATCCCACCTGTTCTTGATTACTATATATATATTATTGTACAGGAAAGAGTTACCAATAAAGAATTACTATTGGAAAGTAACTAATTGAATTTTAACTTCACGACATAAAATATTATATTATTTTTTAAAGATTTTAATGGTGCATCTAAATTCTAATTTTTAGATTTCTGGCAATAAATATCACTGAGGAACAAATTTTTGTTGAGTTAGATCTGACACTGTTTCTTCACTAATTCTTGGCGTCTAAATCTGAGAATAACCTCAGATTTTGTCTATCACGTCAACTTTTTAAACTACAGGATATCCTCAGAAATCTTAAAAATCGGGGCGCCAGGCTAGCTCAGGGGATCCGTACGGGTCTCGCAATCCGTACGGGTTCAAATCCCGCCCAGGTCAATCTTTTATTTATAATATAGAAGCTTGCCCGGAGCCATGGGTGTTTAGAATGGGGTGGCAACCTGTAGATAGCCCCTCCCTCCAATGACCCTTAGTGGTAGCAAGAGAGGCTAACCCAGCAAAAAAAAAAAAAATCTTAAAAATCATGCATTTAAAAGAACATAAAGTAAAAACGTACCAAATACACAGTTTACGAAACATTTAATGTAAGTTAAATCGAGTTCATACATATCAAATTGTTTAAATAATGAATAGTACTTGAAAATTAAGATAAAAATTTGCGTTTGTAGCTTTTTCTGGAGTGTTTAGTTTGTGTACATTCGCGCTTGATGCTCCAACAATAGTCAGCCATCATATGTACGTCCCATCGACCTTGAAACCTTGTTTCCATGACTCTCAAATCTTGATGGAAACGCTCACCCTGCTCATCACTCACTGCACCAAGATTGTCCGGGAAATTAGCAAGGTGGCTGTGTAAAAAATGCAATTTAATGTTCATGTTGCAACATATCTTTTGGAAGCTTTCCAAGTGTTGCTGGACAATTTTGGAGTAATTCAATACTCTTGTACTTCCAAGAAGGTCTTTAACAAAGATTTTTATTGCCATATCCGTATTCCCCCTCTTCCAAAGATGGAAATTCATTTAAAACTGGCACGGGGACTTCGGCTGAATGCGGTACTGGGTGTATAGCTTACGGTAAACTAGGACATTTATATTATTATAGTTTTCACTATACAAAAGCAACAATCACTTGAATGATCTTTGGGCTCGCGCCAAAGCATAAGTATACCAAATGGAACTTAGCACGTGTTCCCTTGGTCCACATCCCTAAACCCTCAACACACTGTTTCCTAACTCTATGAGGTGCCCATGCTTTATCTTGAACACCAAGTTTCACTTTAAAATAGGCAAAATATGCTTGTCTGACAAATGTACTGATGTTTTTCCTTTGACTGGGAATGGTAAAACTGCCACATATACAACAAAACGAATAGGAGCTGTTTTTTGGAGGAGCAGAGGTAGCCATAAGGAAACGTTTCAGTTCAAACACACTATGTAGTTCTGTACACTTCCGCAATGAAATACTAAATACTGCTTAACGACACACAATGTTTCACCACAATATAACAAACGTAACTAAACAGGCAGGTATAGACCAGAATGCGCCCCACCCACATAGAACTCGAACTCAACATAAATTGAGTTTGAAGTTGTTCTCTATACCATACTTTCCTAGAATGGTATAATTTAATCCAATAAAATCATTTTAGCACTTATACATCAATATAAATGTTGAAGTAAAAATATACATATTACGTGGAACTTGGCAAATATGAAGCAGTATTACTAAATATTTATATTTTATAGGAGTCCGGTTTAAAAAATATAAATATAAAAGATCACGAGACCAGTATGGATGGAGAAGTCAGGAAGGAATACAGTTTACATTCGCCGACCATGTCTACATTCATGGCCGACTGAGTCCGGCCAGCTACTTAAATTCAACCACAATCTCACCCCACTCCTCCCAGAATATTGAGTGATATGCGTTTCAGGGGTAACTATTGACAAAATGCGATTTCAATTTCGATAAATTATCTGTAAATATATTTAATTCTGCCTGCTTAAACTCAAATATTTGTATTAAAGAGAGAAGGAAATGAAGTAAAAGTGCATGTAATGCAAGAATTAAAGTCGATTAGTTGCTGTTTTCATTCACAAAACTGTGACGAAACACACTTTTTTTTTTTTTTCATTTAAAGTGTTTCATATTGAAGGCAGGCTGGACATTATTTATAAATACTTGTAGATTAACACAGATACGTTAGTGTCAGACCGAGATAGCTAGCTATATTCAAAACTACTTCGAAAGCCCGCGATTTGTGGAGGCGAATTTTTTCTTCCGTTTGCATGTCACCGCGGAAAACATGACTTGAGACTTTCGAGTCAATACTTAGGCCCAAATAGTGACAATATTGTACCACTTCATCGAGGATCAATTGTACCAACTAGTCAATCATCAATCTCTGATTGCAAAGATCATGACATCAATGATCTAAAAATATTTTGATAATATATATTTTGATAAAAATGTAAACTTGAATTTATTGTAGTAAATGTGATATGTCCTCGTAAAGATAAGTTAATTATCTAGCAAATTACCCGTAATCCTACCTACTTCTGTGCAATTACCCTACATTTATATTCCTTTTTAATCCCCAAATAGTAATCAGAATAAGGAAATTCTAATACCGTAATTCTGTCCCAATTTATAATAATTCCTTTACTAATTACCGTGTTCTCATTTTACAATCTACCAATCTTATTTATAACTGAATTAACATCATTTGAACAATTATTACATTATTTCTAATGCCAAAGTTCTTGAATAAAGATCTCATAATAAATTTTGTTTATCTTAATACTTGATTTTGCATTTAGTCTCATATTTAGTAATGTATTGGTTTATTTTTATTTTTTGCAGTGTTAATTACCAGTTAACACTATGGTTAAAAAGATATTCTATAGCACACTTTTTTCAAGGAGCATATTTTCAATATTGTTAAAATTATTGAAGGAATTTCGTTAATTATATATGAAATAAATACTCAGTGGCCTGTCTTATCATAATTTTCATGTGTCGAAGCGATATAATTAAATTTAATAATTGAAATGATTATAGTGAATATTGTGTGGTTATTTATTTATTTAGATTGAAACTAGTTAAGTAATTCAATGATTTGTTTTATTATAGTAGAAAAGATAATGATAACTTTATTTATAAGCATAATATTAGAAATTAAATATAATGATAAATAAGCATGATACTAAGGACATGACTTTTTAAGCCGTCTACAAGAAACTGTCATTTTTAAATAGTATTATTTTCCTGTCAGTAACAGGAAAGGAGTAAGTTGTCAAAGACAATTGAAGATCAAAGTACATTCTTTAAAAATGAATAGCTTCAAAACTTCATTTCCAGTATTAATAATTACCTATCTTAATATAAAATTAAACCAATCATTCATCAAAGAAAGAAGTCTATTAAATCGAACCAAGCCCCTTACTGAAATGCTAAAAAATTAATTCATATTAGTTAATTATTGTATACGTAGACAACTTACTTCTCATGGAAAGGAATGGTTGACATTTTTTTGTGTATTTAATTTCTCAAATAATTACCCGATTTAATAATTTAAAAGAAGTTAAACCTGACGAACTTACAAATAGCTAACTTTTTCAAGAATAATTTCCTCTAGATATTACCTATCTTATCTGTCTCCCCATCAGTAGCTAGAAGCGTAATTTGTCTAGATTTTTATTTACATTTTTTCTCCTTCGCTAATAACAATAAATCAGTTTCATAATATCACAAGAAACCGTGTTACGTAAGTAAATGCTATAACTACACTATCTGAAATTCAAGATTACGCAACTACTAAATGTTGAACAGATATGAAGCACTTGAGAATTGTAAGACTTTGTCCAACTAATAGTAACTCACATGTTTCTATCATATAGGAATTAAAGTACGATGGTACCGTAAATAATGGTAATATATGACAATGTGTATTCATGCTTAAAACTTGATTCTAAATTGATTTGAAGAAGAACTCGCTCTGCAAAGTTCATCGCCTTTCTAAAACCTTTGTCCTTTAATTTTTCAATTCCTTAAGATAAACAAAAAATGAAGTTCAGTTCAGTTTAGAAGTTAAAAAATTCAATTTCATTCATTCATTCAATAGGGTTATTGCCTGTTTATTTACTCAGACTTGGTCTTCTTGGTATTCACAAGTACAGCTTTCTGCACATCTCTTTAGCGATCTTTGTCTCTTCATATCCCGAAGTGCACTTCTTTCCATGTGTGTCTAATGCACATTCCATTTTCTCCGTCGCTTGTCCACATAACTACACACTGTGGACTGTACGTATGTCTCTCGACACTGTTTTCATTCATTCATTCAATAGGGTTATTGCCTGTTTATTCACTCAAACTTGGTCTTCTTGGTATTCACAAGTACAGCTTTCTGCACATCTCTTTAGTGATCTTCGTCTCTTCATTTCCCGAAGTGTACTTCTTTTCGTGAGTGTTAAATGCACATTCCATTCTCTCAAATTAACAAAGTGTGGTGTCGACAGGCTTCTCTACCCAACAAAGTTTGGTTAATGAATAACCAAGAACTCACTCAAGAAAGTGAGGCTGACTCCGACTTAGCCTACATTTCTGAAAGTGACTTTATCAAGAAAGAAGTTGACACTTATTGGCCTACAATACTGATCAAGTAAACTGCCATACCATCCTAATACACTAGCACAGACCATGTCTTCCAACTCCAACCCCTATGATCCACCCCGACAACTAAAACGAAGATGGCCCCGTGACCTCCTGGGGACATAATCTGTAAATAATTTGTGAGTGGTGTCATTGGTCACCTTCTCTCCTCATGTGATTTATATTGAATGTCATTTTTTTTAAATTCACTGTGGTGATCAAATTACAAAATGTTTTAATTTAACAGAATGTAATAAATAAATAAAAGTTTAATTTAAAAAAATAAAAAAATAAAAAAGAAGCTGCTGTCAATACGTGTCACAAAAGCATTCTGACCTCTACATCGCTGCCTTCACCATCTAATCACTTCCTGCACATTTTTCCAAACATTATCCTTCATAATTTCCTTAAATTAAATTTTGCCGAACTGGGGTTGGATGTGGGAGCTTCTTCGTGCAAACACAGACTTCGTTGAAACCCAATTGGGCTAGTACTTATAATAGTGGTTTATTAAGTATTTGAAATGAACATAATAGTGGTTCATTTTCAATACTTTTTAATACGTTTTTTTAAGAGATAAAATAACTATTCCCAACCGGCCAAAATGTGTATTAATGTACTTTAGGTGCGTTACAATAGCCTAGAGGATTCACTCAATGACAATGTTTAGTTTTGCTCTGGAAAGGCTTCAATAAATAAAATTTTGTCTAGTGACGAGGGTGTTTTTAATAGGGTCACTACCTCTAGCTTCCACCATAGACAGTCCGAATACGAAATATGAAATAAAATGTATTGATTATTTTTCGTGATTTGTATATATTTCTGTGGCTAGTGAGATATAAATATGTATGTGAGGGATTTACTGAGTTTATCTTTTTAAATAGGTAGTTGTATATTCCAAAGCTGTAATGCTACAGGGAAGGAATCATTCTAGTTGCTGGGGACAACATTCTTGTCTAAAGGTAGTCAAAAGAGTAATTATTAGGTTAATCAGAAACCAGATAATCTAAAAAGATTTCTCGACCATCCCAGAGGAAGGTTTGCAACGAGTAGAAATCTAGTTATAACTGATGAAGAGGGCTAGTAAATTAGCTAGGGTGAGAGTGAGGTTTACGAAGCTGAGAAGTTGTAGTGGTGATGAAATAAGGAGCTGCTGATGTAGTGATGGTGAGCTACTGATGAGTTAGTGACAGCTGGAAGGGAGTACACAGGATGACCACTCCAAGGACTCCGATGATAGAGTGAGATTTAGGAAGCTGAGAAGTGGAAGTGGTGATGAAATAAGGAGCAGCTGATGTAGTGATGGTGAGCTACTGATGAGTTAGTGACAGCTGGAAGGGAGTACACAGGATGACCACTCCAAGGACTCCGATGATAGAGTGAGATTTAGGAAGCTGAGAAGTGGAAGTGGTGATGAAATAAGGAGCAGCTGATGTAGTGATGGTGAGCTACTGATGAGTTAGTGACAGCTGGAAGGGAGTACACAGGATGACACAGGATGACCACTCCAAGGATTCCGATAATATTGCTCTGCCGGTATCAACCTTCTTATACAAATACAAATATTGATTTTGTAATATATGAACTATTTATTTTCGTATGAAAAATGACTTTTTTAAGAATTTCTAATTAAGTTTATTGATTTACTATGCAGAAGAAATATGTCATAAGTCATTCGTATTATTACCCATTAATGGGGTAATGAAAAAATAAATAATTATCTAATATGTAGTTTGTTTGGTTCACTAGGCACCCTGAGTGTCGCTGCAACAGGCGTGACTTTCACCTGGTTGGAACCTCTTGTAGAATGGTTGGTCTCGGAATCGTCAGAGATCAGAATGTCCAGGCCAGAGTCTTCCTGGCTCGTGGCTTCCATAGAGGTAGGGGAACTCGCTTTTACCATTCCATGTGGCATCCTCGCAGACTGGTATGTGGATATTATTTTTACTTAATCCTATTCCCATAAATAGCCAGCATTATTGAACAATTGTGCACTAATGCTTGATCTGATATTTGTTGTAATGTTTCTTAAGTATAAGATTGAATCTCCTGTGCTATGAGGATTTCCTCTTTGCTAGAGATTTAGGGAAATGTAAGAAGTTTGGTTTAAATAAAAACAAATTTCAAGTCACTGTATTAAATCAGTTGCCATAAAGAGTTTGAAATATTAGATAATCCGCAGAATTAATAGTTCTTTAGTCCCATTTTATCATGTTTAAAATTAACATTAAAAAATTAAATGACCAAATTAATGGTAAGGTTGGGGGTTATTATGCTGGAGAAATATATCTAAGTTTCGGCCAGGGTGAGAAAAATCAAATACACCTAAATTATAGGGTAAATACTTTATTATTGCTAAGGTTTCGACTTAACTCGTAAGTCATCATCGAGGCTGGAATACAATATTTACTATTACACTTATAGAAATATAGATTGGAATAAACAGGCAGAGGTAGATAATGTTATACAGAATGAACTCAAGATTTTACTATACAAATATGAAAATATAAACAACTTTATATGTACCGATAATGTTGTCTGGAGAGATCTCCGAGGGGGGCTTATGGTCACATGTCAGAATGCAGAACTAGACTGAGAGACAACCGGTAAAAAGCGGTGAGAGGGGATTAGTCGACACACTTCAAAGGTAGATAAAAATTCAGGGGTTTTCCCCTCAAAGGAAAGTTGGACATGCCGACGCAAAGGATTGATTACTGGAATTTTTCCGTCGAATTATACAGAATATTTCAATCAGCAATCCATCTTTACGATCTAGATATCCCGTACATCTTCCGTAATCCACTAGCTTCACTATATTATACAATAACTTCATTTCTCCGAAATCCATAACACAATCCTTGTCGTCAGAGTCCACTCTTACAACCTCCAGGTCGACTTAAGCAAAATAGGGGAAATTATGTGATTTTACTAATCCACAGAAAATACAATGACATAATGCCGAATTTTTATAGCCTTTAAGCAATAATTACATTTTTATAGTAGGGCAAGATACGGAGAGTAGTGGAACCTGTCAGCGTGACTTAAAATCTACTTTTTTTAAATGAGTTTCCAATTGAGCTGATTGAGTTTCTAGAAAATATAGTAATCAATATCTCAGAAGAAAGAAAATATCTCTTCTACTTTTGGCTCTTGAAGGCCTTGGTTGGAGTTATCAGGCGGCAGACATTAATTCGCCTGGGGTTCTTCCTCTAGTTTGGTTTGTGTAGTTTTATATTGTGACAAAGATCTGCTCTGTCGTCTCTTGATACCAACAGGCAGGATAAAAATGGATCACTCTTGCATGCCCCAAACCTCTTATTTTAAAGATTACATACCATTGTATCGTGACCATAGTATCGGGAATGGTTTGCTACAGTTTTAACTTGCTGACAATCAATGTGGAGAACTGAAATATAGAAAATATTTCTTTCAAAATGGAAATAGACTTTTAAAAAGTAGTATTTGCAGACGGAATTAATTATAGCAACTTGGACGCAGCACACGATTACAACAAAGAAATTCTGTCCACCTAATTGACAAAAATAGTCAATGCGTATATTGGACCAGGCCAAAAGAACACTAGCTACCTATTTTATTCCTTATTTATTACTTTGTTTCCTGATTAGGCTCTAATATTTCACAGAACGTAACAATGATTTCGAAATCATTACTCAATCTGATTCTAATCTCTGAAAGCAAGTGAGCGTTAGTTTAAACATATGTGTATTTTTTTTTTCAAGTGAATGGCAGATTGTGAAAATATAACGCGTGTCTTGTATGACAATAATGCAAACATAACATTAGTGAATAAATATACATATATTTATTATATATGTAATAAACTATAAAATTAAGAAATTAACCAATTAATATTTAGGGCCAAATCAATTTCCTCCAGTGGTATAAGATCAGTCTAGTTTAACATTTTATGAAAAATTGTATTTAACCATCTATATGCCTCATGATTTCCTAATAAATTTCTTTATTCATTTACAGGTATGGTAGGAAATGGACTCTGTACTCTGTAGGTCCTATTACCCTTATCGGATGGAGTCTTGTTCTACTGACAAGATCCTTATACGTCCTATATTTTGTGAGGATTCTTCAGGGAGTGTGTCTCGCCATTGTCTATGCAATTGCGCCAATGTACCTTGCGGAAGTCTCTTCGCCAAAAGTGCGTGGACTTCTAGCTGGAAATTTCCAAACCATGTGGAATTTAGGGATTCTCTACAGCTATGCAACCGGTCCTTACTTGAGTTATAACAGTTATATATTAGTTTGCTCATTTTTGCCAATAGCATTCAGCTTGTTCTTCTTCATTTGCCCAGAAACGCCTTATTATCTCGTAATGAAGGGGCGAGAAGAAGAGGCAAAGAAAGCCCTTGCCTGGCTACGTGAAACTGAAGATATAGAGAAGGAATTTAGGGATGTCAAGAGTTCTGCTGAAAAAGCAGCGTCAAAGAAAGTGAACTGGAAGGATCTCATCGCCACTTCCAATGACAGGAAAGTTCTATTCACAGTGCAATTGATTTGTTTCATCAAGTATATGATCGGATCTCCAGCTATCACCTCCTATGCAGCTAGCATGTTTGCAGCCGCATCAGATGGTGCTTTGAGCGAGCACACGATGGCACTTATAGTTGGCGTCTTACTTGTAATTTCTGCTTTCTTTGGCTCTCTTCTTTCGGATCGAGTTGGCAGGAAGCCATTGATAATCGGATCAACTATAGCCAATTTCGTTCTTCTGGCTTTAGCTGCGGGCTATTTCGCCTTCGATGGCACTTCGAGATACGCCTGGTTGATGTATTTTGCGGTGGCCGGAAGCTGCGTTGTGTCAAACCTCGGACTTGGCACGCTTTTGCAGACCGTACAGGCCGAACTCTTTCCTTCCAAAACTCGAGCTCTCGGTGCTGGAATCACTGGCGTTACCGCGTCGGTAGCTAACTTCATAGATTTGAAGCAGTATGAAACAGTGAATGAGGTGTATGGCCTTTACATGAACTTTGTAATTTTCTCAGCTTTTGCTTTGATTGGAGCGATCATTATGTTTTTCGTAATCACAGAAACAAAGGGTAAGTCCCTAGGAGAAATTCAACTAAAAGATAAAGCAATATCTCGTAAAATAATTCTAACAGAACGGAAATCAAGTATTTCAGTGATTATATAGCACGGATAAGAGAAAAGGGCACTGTGAATTTGCTTCCGTAAAATATAAATTTTGAAATGTTTTTGATTTATGAGCAAAGGAACCACAGTGTCGACATGTAAGCAGGAAAAATATGAAGTTAGGAGAACCATCAAATTGATGGCAGTTGACAAATCAAAGAAGTGATAAAACAACATATTATTTTCAGCTAGTAAAGAGCTCCTGCTAAGCGTTTAAGATAATTTTATCTTTAAAAAAATGAGAAGAAGAATATTACTTCCTAAAATTATTTCAACTAAAATTATTTAATTGACAATTATGTAAATAACTTTCAATAGTTATTTATTTATTTTCGTAAATGAAAAACAAAAAGATTATCTGTTCACGTAGGCTTCGACGGTCGTCAGAAGTATTTACCGTTTCTTCTTCCGGGTTGGAACGTGTCAAATTGGTGTTATTTGCCGAGCTTTCGCACATCATGTGATGACTTCTTCAGGGATGTGCGAAAGCTCGGCAAATAACACCAATTTGACACGGTCCAACCCGGAAGAAGAAACGGTAAATAAAAAAGAGTATCTACTGAATAAAGTTCTACGTTATATAAACATTCGCTAAATAACTACTCATATGTTGACTTCGTCCAAATAATGCTATTGGTTAGTAGGGATATTCCACTTCTGTGTTAAACCAGAATTTAAAGAAATGTAATCCCTAATAAAATTTTAATTAATATATTTTTGATTGGTGCAGCCAAAGGCTGACAAAAAACTGGAAAAAAAAAGGCTAGTTATAACCAGTAATAAATTATAGTATTCACTTTATAGCAGGGAAAAAAAAAAAAAAAAGAAAAAGGATTTTTATAGATTTCTTACATGAAGGACCTTAAAAAAACGTCAATATTTTTGGGTTATCATATTATTAAAGTTGAAATCTCTCATATTATGTTGTAAATACATTCATTATTGCAACTTGCTGTCTTGAACAAAAAAAAAAAAAAAATAGTACAAGGATTTGACCTGGTTCCGAAGATTTCACCCGGTCTTTAGTCACGGGGGGCGGCTGGTCAGTGAATAGAGTAATATCACTTCTATCTCATCATATCGCTTTCCTCCCTTCTATATTAGTTTCCATAATAATAACAATAATAAATAAAAAAAAGCCAAGATTAGGCCGGCCATTGAAGCATACCCCACCTTACCCAATGCCTACGGTTTCTTAACCCCTGTTTAACTCGACTGGTTACTTGGAAGGCAAATCGGGCATGAAATAATTAAAGGAACTCAAGGGATAACGATAACTCAGAATTAGAAAATACCATGATTACCCCTACTAGAAATTAACAAGCTGATTAGAAACTTAACCCAAAAATGATTAAACAACAGCCATTTCTAAGTTTGTTTATATTAAAATATTGATATTGTATATATTAAAAGCCAATAAACATTTATCAGTTTATTTAATTGCATTCAATCATAGTCCTATTAAATAAGCAGTCTCTGAAGGCGCTCAAATTACCAGCAGGTAAGTTCTCTTAAAACATAAGTTATGAATTATTGTTCGTTTTGATATTTTTAATTATTGACACACTTTTAGGATGAAATAATTCTTGGACGTAGATAATTATGATTGAAGGCATCATGCTTTTTAAGGTTCGGAAAAAAGTAATTGGTTAATTAAAAAAGTGTGAACTTCTTAAAAATATTTAAAAGGTTTTCTTCTGTAAAGTACTTAGACACTTAAGAGCGACTTCGTCTTGCAAAAAACCTCATACTAGCTAATTATTACGGTTACCAACTCATTCAATGTTCAATTCCCTTATTTTTGGAGTTACTTCGATGTTTGGCCGGCTCTTGTGAAGTGAGGGGTAAGGACACAAGTGACAAATTTAACACTATCTAGAAAATATAGTACTGTATATATTTCATTATCAAAAAAAAATGTGGAAATTTGAAAGTCCACGGAAAGAAATTCCAAACAAATAAAAGCAGGGTCTCTACATAAAATGTTTTACAGCTTTGGCCCACATATAGTGGAGAGAGGATTTACGAGAGACTATGTGTGTGTGGGGGGGGGGGGGTTATCACACTCCACACGGCAGTAGTAACCACTCTTAAGTCTCATAGGAATTACATAATTTTGCCCAACGAACTCAAACCCATAAGTCCTCAGAGATCGACCTCCCAGTTGTCCTTGACCAGTCTCTTAGCCATATTTTGAAGTGGTTAGATTTTTCTCAATCTTAGTATTTTTTTTTTTTCTCCTTTGTAAGGTTGAACAATTTTCCTTGCATCAAGATATAAAAACAAAGGAAATTTCGTTACTTAGATCCTGAGTTCATTAAAATATTTGATATGAATGTATAGAAAGCCGTGTTCAATTTTTGTGTGTGTGTGTGTGTGATTTTTTAAATGAATTTGAAAAATGGATACATAAAAAGATTTTTAGATAATACCAATTTTCGAATACGTATTTTATATGTACTACCATTCCTATATGACACTTCTCTCAGTCTTGTCGGGATCCTGTCCACCAGAATCAGCTTAATTTTACGAATCAACGATAACTGAATTAGTAGTAACCTTCTTGTAGGAATGTATTCATACAGGTACATATAGAGCTTATAGTAAATATAGTAAAAATAGTTTTGTGGGCATGAAGATAAATTTCAGTAAAGGCTTACTTAGTCTCCTGACCGGATGGGGCTATACACGCAGTTTCGCTCGCAAGTTATGCGGGCTTTGTCCTTTAGTGAACCGGTTTCCAGGGGTAAAGTATAGTAAATTTACATCATTTTCAGCCAGAAACTTAAGTAAACTTTCAATTTCAAGAAATAAGGGTACTTTCTTTTGATTGTAGTACTACTTATTAATGAATGAAAGAAAAAGAAGAAAGGACTGAAGACGGAGAATTAAGCAAAAGAACAGATGACCTTTGGTGCCAAAAATATAACTTCAGTTAATGATTGTTCAAAATAAGGTCCTTATTGATTGCTATATTATTATATTATTGCTGAATGGTTTTTGAAATAAACTGATTCATTATTTTATCATAAAACTGATATTAAATATTAAAAGTTTCATTCCATTGGTGAAATATTTAAAAAAAAAAGTAATTATATTTTAATTCATAATGATAATTTTAGTAAAGTATTCCCACACGGAAAATGGAGGACTTGGGATCAATGCCCGGCTGAGGTAGAGAGTTTAAGTTGTACGATTAAAATTAGTCATTATATTTTATTAATTATTAATTAATACTCATTGATTTGCCGTAACACGTCGTGCTAATAAATAAAAAACGATATATTCTGCCCTTTTTATTATCTATTAGAAATTTTAAGACCAATTAATTTACAGTGAACTTGATCACTGATTTACATGACAGCGTATACAATTGCGACATTTTTTACACACTACATACTGAATTCGTTAATGAATTTTCATCAGTAGACCCCTAGATGAGTAAGTTCAGCAGAAGTGATATGATTCGGTATTTTGTAGCTGTAGTGCTCAGGTTCAATTCCTGCCCTAAACAGGATTTTGTCGAAAATTAAAGCCTAGCCATTACAAATGGGTGTTTAGAATAGGGTGACGGGCTGAAGATAGCCCAATCCTCATTGAGCCTAAGCGGTTGCATGGATATGGTTAAAAAAATTATATAAATAACCTTTATATTTATAATCTGTGAATCATCTCTTCTAATTGAAAAATTTTTTTTTAAATATTAATTTTTTCTTTTCTTGTTATTTTAATTGAAAGACCTTATCATATAGGGAGAAACTATTTATATCTAAACTGTCATTTTCTTCTAAGAACTCGTGTATCAGAGAAAACTTATATTCCTTTTGTTAAAATCCCCGTTGAGTTCTCTTTGGCTAGACAGGGCCCCATGAGAAGTTTCAAATAATTGTTTAAATATAGCGTACTAAGATTTGTAGATCAATATATAAGAAAAATTAAATAAAAGATTCACGTACGAGGTTACAGATAATGTTATTTACGCTGAAACTGTGCAAACTACGTGATTTCTGAAACAAAGTTGTCAATGAATATTAGCACCTGAACGTTCAATTTCGTGTAATCCCAACTGGTAATTCTTCGATAAAAAATAATAATAATATTTAAATGAACAAAAAAATATGTAATATCGAGAATTAGCATAAGAATAGAATGAACTATTATATTATTCATTAAGTTTCAGAAATTGAAACTGCTATAGGAAAATGTATTTAATCAAGTTCTAAGTTGTAAATAAAACCTCCAGATTATTTAAAATAGGTCATTTTAAATGCATTTTAATAAGCATTCTAAAACTGAGCAGTAAGTTTTAGTAAAAATTATGGTCGCAGTAGTTTTAAAATTGTTTTTAATCAAGTTTTGGGTTTAATATTAACTCCCACTCCTCTTGCCATAAATATACTAGTTAACATGTAGTATATTCTAATAACAATTTGAATCCTGTATGCCACCTACTCCTTAACCTAACTATATTATGTATTTCACCCACTTTAATTTTAATAACTAATGCATGCACGTAATTACGTAGGATTAATATGAAAATTAAAAAAATAAATTTAAATTTATCAATTTAACATAATATTAGATAAAGTTATAATAATATATCTCAACTAAATGAGATATGAAATTGTAAATGAATTACACACACACACACACACACACACATATATATATATATGATTATGTTTTAAGGAAATATCAATAGAAATTATTTTACTAAAGATAGAATACATTTGAGCCAAGTACAAAATAAATACCACACTCCAGTCTCAGACAGACCTGACTATACGAGTAAGAATTCGCCTCTCATCCAGAGTCACTTTAATGAAGAAAGATAACCTTCTCTCTTTATAAAGTAAGTTTATCTATAATTTGGAATTTTTTTTTCAGAAGAGAAATTCTAGATAGGCAATTCATATTATACATATTTACATCTGCAACATATATACAAATATCTGTATTATTTAGTTAGATGACATATTTAATAAACCACGTTGATTATTAAATAATTGAATTAATAAAAAATTATTTCGGTGCATTAGTAGAATTAAGAAAAAAAAATTGATGTCAAATATTGTCTTTAAGAGTGAATATGAAAATGATATCATGGACTAAAATTTATGATATATCTATATTTTTCCTCCGAGTAAAACTACTGACATGATTATAAAACATTTTAGGCGGCATTTAAGTATTCTTCAGCCCATAAATTCCAAGTATTGATAGACTCACATGCCATACTATACTGACTGATGACGCCACCCATATAAACAAATGAAAAAATTGTCTATGACTACAAATAGAAGTAAAAAATAAAAGACTATTGATTTGTTCTCGACAATTAAATTTTACATTTAGAGCCTCTAAAATCTAAACAGTATTTTTAAAACTTCAGCTTATTTTCATTTTCTTTTTTACCTCCTAAGAGCAAATTTCTCTTCCTCGGTTTTTGAATAACCCGAAATTATTAAAAGTGTTCCCTTCCAATTAATTTCAAATCTCACAAAGTGGTCTTTCTAGCAGCTTTAACTCACGAAGTTCACGAATGTTCAATCAATGCACGAGACATGCAGTGAGTCTGACAATGACAGAGTGATTGAGGGCTCATATGAGAAATACATATTAATTAATTCACACAGCACTCGGGATGATGTATACTGATGTGATGATGTGTACAGCTCTTGGATATCCCAGCTCCTCCTAGATAATGAGTAAATTATTTGCAAAGAAAGTCGATATAGGGGTGTTGATGAATTTGTTTATTTTTTGGCGATATTTACTCCAATACTGTTTCTCAATAACTACCTGTTCATTGAGACATATACTGTATGATTTTAATTTTTTTTTATTAGTAATTTTTTGGGTCACTTCCAAACCTAGTTAAAAAAATAATAAAATGTCTTAATTCTATATTTATCAAACCTTAATAAATAAAATGTAATAACTATTCTCTTATATACCAATTTGGAAACAATGAATGTGCTAAGTATAAGTACATCTANTGTTAAGCGCTCCTAACCGTCTCTTCTTCTGTAAAAGCCGAAAGCCAACTACATCAATCAAAGATTCTATGATCACATTAGTAATTACCTTGTATTTAATTTCTTCCTATGTTATTGAAATAAGATAAATACCCTTGGTGTATTTTATCCTTGGCTGAAGGACTTTTGTTTCAATTTAAAATGCAAAATGTGAATCTTTCTAGACAAAAACAAGAAATAATAGATTATTTTTGGATGAACTGGTGTGAACTTATTATAAGAATAATTTATGAGAGGGAATAGAATAAAAAATCTATCTGTCCCAGCCAGGAATCGAACCTGGATCTCCTGATATCCGGGCCGGTGCCTGTTAGGCTAATTTGCCAGTTATGCTACCAGGACGCGCTAGATATCTCATTAAATGGTAAATGCACTGGCCCAGATAGCAGGAGATCCAGGTTCGATTCCTGGCTGGGACAGATACATTTTTTTTATTCTATTCCCTCTCATTAATTGTTTAAAATTTACGTGGGATAAAATACCACAACCAAATAAAATATTTATAAAGAAATATAAATTAAAGTAAATGACGAGAGTCGACAAATAGCTTGACAATGTCAGCTCCTTCAAGTTTAAGACGAAGTTCTCGCCTTTCTCGTGGGTTAAGCTCTCGCTAGTGTAGAGAAAATTTAATGAGATATCTAGAACGTCCTGGTGGTGTAATGGCTTAACATGCCGGCCCTGATAGCAGGAGATCCAGGTTCGAATCCTGGCTGGGACAGATAGATTTTTTATTCTATTCCCTCTCATTAATTGTTTAAAATTTACGTGGGATAAAAACCACAACCAAATAAAATATTTATTTTAAGAATATTATTTTTCATTGGAAATTGGTGAGTCACACTCTCTCTTTCTCTCAATCCTTCAGAAATATCGTGAGCTCTTTATTTCAGCCAACCAGGTTGCTGGGATTTTGAAATCAGCCTGTTAGAAATATAATATAATTGTGTGGTTTTTACTCTTGACCTAATAAAATCATAATCTTTATAAAATGGGAAAACTTTTTAGACAGTAATTTTAAATATATAGGGAATAGTTGAAGTCCCTATTAATTTATTAATATGTTATATTTCTATGATATTGAAAATTCTAATTGAAAGGGTCTGACATTACTAATCAATGAAATAAGCCTTGTCTATATTAACACCTGAGTAAATTTCCGTTGAGAAAACTGAAAAGGATTGGTCACAAGGAATAACAATTTCAATCATACAACCAACAATTATTATTAGGGGCCATATCATGGTGGATAGTACCTCCTACATAGGACGTGAGAAACTGTAAGAAATGTAATAGGAATTATTAGCTCAAGATGAAGAGAATTTCAACTTCATTTCTTTGGTATTGGATAACGCGATTCGATATGGGCCAGACATGAAAGCACAATGAAACGCTGAATGGTATCAGTCCTTGTTAGGGCTTCGTAGTACAACAGATTCCGAAGTCATGGACTTGAGGAAAACTTGCTAAAAACAGACAAATAGGTCATTACGACTTATTGCCGAGACACTGAACATAAGTCCTTGTTAGGGCTTCGTAGTACAACAGATTCCGAAGTCATGGACTCGAGGAAAACTTGCTAAAAACAAACAAATATGTCATTACGACTTATTGCCGAGACACTGAACATAATACACAATTTATCATAATATCTCGCATCGAAAATGTGAATACAATAACCACTAATCTATTGGTAGGTAACCACTAATACGGTATCCCGGCGGAATAATTGATGCCCTCACAGGCACAGGGCAGAGAAGAACTGAAGGTCAGACAGAATGGAATTCCATGGGAAAATGAGGGTATCTAACTCAATTTGCCTCCATCAATTAGGAATCTCAAGATGACTTCCAGACCAAAATATATCCTGCTAAGTTTAGCCGAAAGAGGAAAACACAAGCTATCTACAGGGTCCTGCAGAGACTGAGACTGCAAAGAATAAATAAAAAAATTTATTCATATTATGTTCAATAAATTTTTTTAGACCTAAAACAATATTTTGATTTTATATTTTTGTATATTCCCTCAACCGATATCATCCATACCGAATTTGGTTTCTTTATATCCTTTGAAAACTGTAGGCTGAAATTCATTCAGACATAAGATAGATACAAGCAAACATTTATTGTGTACGTATATAAACAAACATTCAGAAATATTTTAAATATAAAATATATTTAACATTTTTCCAAATATTTTCTAACTCAACGGAGTACATATATTATACATATATATATATATATATATATATATATATATATATATATATATANCTCTCTGAACACATATTATTTTACACAAAACACATATTGAACTGGTAAGAGGGATTGATGATGAGTTAAAGAAATATTTAAAGGTTCGTTTCTAGGTAAGAACCTAAATTTAATTAATTTCCTTACACAAAATTCACTAACCGTTGTTGACCAGTCATCATCATTTTTGAGATAAACATAATATTATTTGTTAACGGTATGAAATTAAATAAATTACTTTTTATTTTTAATAGTTAAATAATTGGATTTATAAAATGTATAATTTTATATAAATTTTGAATTGCATTTAAATTTTTACCAATTTGATGATACTTCTGGTTTTAATAATTAAAAATGATATGTTTTAGGTTAAACATATCATGTATTCATTACAACATTCATAAAGAATAATTTTATAGTTAATATGATTTTCCTTTTCAGAAAAAAAAAATACATGAGTTACAACAAGCTATGCAATGACTACAGAGATAGATAAAGACAAAAACCTCAGCAATAAAAGCCGAGATGACATCTACAGTACATATTGACAGGCGTAATCCACCAAACATAAACATAATTATGAAAAGTATGTTATGTAAATGGAAATCGGGGAAGGAGGAGCTGTAGCATCAATGAGCTATGTTCTCATTTCGTAATGCTTTACCCAAAAATAAATACCAAATTTACATAACAACAATACTGACTAATTATCAATCACTAAGATTTAAACAAAATCAGAAGATCAGAAAATACTATGAACCAATATTTAATTAGTAGAATATTCCAAACCAATTGAAACCATTTAAAAAATAAATGAAATATCCAAATTTATTAATAGAATGAAAAACAATATTTTGAAAATATGGGTTTTTTTTAGTCATTTAATTAAAACCATTAGTGATTTTAATTCAACTATAATTAAATTTCTAAATAATGTGGAGAATTAATGAATTGAATGGGCTGAAAATAAATGTGTGATACTGTTCATAACACCAAAAGAATTAATTCATTCCCCAGATTTTTTAGAAATTTTTTTTTTGTAACTCGACTTTTTATATTGCAATATTAAGTTATGATTATTCTCAAGTTGGTTTTGTATTGGTTAATTAAACGAATCTATGATATGGAAATTCACAGAGAGCATTAATAATTCACATTATATATAAAATAAAATAATAGATACTTTAAAAATGATTCAAACATAAACATATTTCTATTTAAAACTTTTAAAGTACAATAAATTTCCTCCAGGCCCTACCCACACAAAACAAGCTCATAAATTAAAATGGTTTTTGCTTATGTATTTTATAATAACTCTTTTCCGCTTTGTCTGTAAATGCTTAGTAAAATTGAGTGATATATTTAACTAGAGAAGATTAGACCGACTGAATTATTCTCTTGCTGAGAAAAGAAGTAAATATAAGAAACTTATTTTTATTTAACTTTCACCAGAAGATGAAGGTGCCCTTAAGGAAGATTTTAAAAAGATTTTGAGATATATATTGGGAGAATGTGCTTATTAATTTACTTTCACATATATCTTTATTTACGTGCTTCATTTTATTCTTTAATCTTACAAAATAGGATAAAATAGTACATTTTCACTTATGCTTCATAGATATTTTTTGCATCGAAAATAATAACGAACATATTATATTTAAAATTTGGTCTTCCACTAAATACTCGAATCCCCTCAAATAATTCAAGTTTAACAAACTGAGTTTTTTGTTTCGTGTTTAAAAGCAAAAAGCCTAAATTTGATGGGAAAGCAACATATTTTGGCCTTTACCGATCTAGTGCAAAAGTTCGCACTACGTGAGAACTAACCCCGCAATGGCAGGAACAATCTTCTCCAATAATAAAATAAAATAAGTTATCCTTCAACGAAGACATAAAATCAAATATTCATATGAAGTATGTATGACGTTCTATCTTTATGAATAATACAAGTATGTCTTCAAAGTTCTGCGGAAGGAATAAAATAATCTTCATTTTATTTCTGCCAGCATGTTTGTTAGAACTTGTGAGTAACATAGACTTGAATCATTTTTCAATATCAGGTTATTACTATAAAAGTAATTTTTTTAGTTAAAATGAGCATGAGCTAAAACGGTTTTTAGAATGAAGAGGTAGAAAAAATATAATTTTAAATCTAAATTAATAACTACTACATATAATTAATAATAATGTAATTTTTGTATTATTGTCTTAGCTTCCCTTTCAACCACCTAGGGTCTTGGAAAAAGAGGCTATCTACAGGTTTTCATTAAATCTAAACATCCATGGCTCAGGAAAATTTAATTTGTCGACAAAAACTTGCCCAGGGCGCTATCTAAATCCACAGCGCCAGGATATCGAGAACCAAACGGATCCCATGATGGCTTCTTTGGTGCCCCTCAAAAATGTAAATTCATTTCTATGACAAATACTAAGTTACCTATTACTTATACAACCACAAAATTCTACGAAATGCTAAATCATTTTTAATAGTATCTATATAAATTTTAAGGAACATTATTAGTTTTACTCGACATTTGAGCATGAATGTTTTACACTTCCAACTAGCACAATGTGGTTTGTTTTAAATAATATTGCGTGAATCTAGTATGAAATTTCTACGGAAAAAAATAAATAGACAAGTTCAAACTATAGTAATAAAATAAGGTTTCTAGTTAAGTTTATAAGAGTCCGAATTAATGTCTGAATTGAAAAAAAACTATAAATGATTCTAATCAAACTTGATAAAATCTACAAAGTTATAAAAAAGGTACGAAAAATTAAGGTATTTTTTTTTTTTTTTTTTTTATGGTTGACTTATACAAACGATACCCATCGACACGATCGACTGTTTCCCTATTTCTGATAGGAAAGTAGGTCAATGTTTATCAACAATTATTAGCGGCGATATCTGAATACATTTCAGAATTTGTAATACGTTTTTTTTTTCAAATCTGGAGCGTTTACTCACAATTTTGAATAAACCTAGTTAAGTTACTTTAAAAATTCCAAACAAATCTGATTTAGACATAATTAAAAAACACTAAACATTAGACGAATCTGGCCAGGCTACTTGAAAACCAGGAAAAGTTTTCAAGTAATTGAAATATATTTGTCACTTAATGAACATCATGCATTATTTCTTCCTGTGATCTTCCAAACGGGACGTTGGAGCTCAGGAACAAGGACTCCTGTATTGTGTCAGGAACTTCGCCTCAGGCCAGGACCCTCCGACAGCTCGCAAATCTCCGTCCAAGGTTCTTCTCCATGTTTGCTTCTTGGCCGTCAGCGGAGAATAGTAATGGTTTTCTAATACAGGAGAATAAGTAAATAGCCAACAGTTTACACTTTTAGGACGAGGATTTCAAGGTACAAGGCCTCATCTTCAGAGCCCTGATTATAGAGTAGTCGCGCTCTAAGTTCGGGAGCTACTCTGTCGATTAGGTCATTGACCATGAAAGAGTCACCCCGAAGGGCAAACCCTGATTGATTGATACTACTTCAATATTATAAGTAGATATTTTTAGGTAAGTATCGATTCAAATAATTTCATTTCATTTTAAATTTCATGTTAAAAATTTGAATAGTAAGGTCAAATACACTTTCCAAACGTACTCCCAATTTTGGTAACCACATCTGGCAATAATCATAATTTAAGTACTCGCATTTGCAAAAGGATTTCTTCATTTAAATGTTAAATATCACTTTTGAATGTGTAAATAAACTTTTTTCTTTTCTAGAACATTTGTATTAAAATTTATAATTCAGAATGCTTTCCACTATGAACCAAACAGTATTCAGAATCATTTTGCTAATATAACACCCCTCTTCCACATTGGTGGCTCCAGAGTAGCTCAGGGACTATTTATCGATAAGTAAAAGCCTGCCCTATCCATTGGACATTTAGAATAGGGTGGCAAACTGTAAATAGCCCCTCCCTCCATGGCCCTAAATGAGATGGCCATTTTTATAGTCACAGTAGAATTTTAACAAACCTAAAGCAAATCCCCACTATCATTTGTACAATTTATCACAACAAAAAACTGTATCTAATCAATTTTTTTCTTCGCTGTTGACCTGCTTATACAATTTATGTTTTGGCACTGGCAAATGATGGAAAATATATAACACTGTTATTTTATATAAAACATTATTTCACTCTACTAGTTTCACGTCCGATACTGACTTCTCTTTAGAAGTTTAACATATAATTTTATACAAAATAAAAAAATAAAACAATATTTACAAATTAAAATTTTAACCTTTTACAACGTAGGAAAAAATGAGAAACTCATATGCTGAATAAATTACAAATTTCTAATTCTCCTCCTATTGCTTGTTATAATAACCATGAAAATAATGTGTGTGTATATATAAGTGTCTGAATGTGTGTGTGTGTATGTATATATACTCACACACATTTCTAAATTAAAAGAAATATTTAACAATGAATTAATTACAATTAATTTTAATTTCAAGAAAAAGATTGAAACATTTTGAAGTGATTGGCGTTAATGACCGCCATGGTTGACACGCCAAGAGGGAAGAAAAAAAATGAAAGCAGTCTAGAAGCTGCTGTTCACCAATGTTTTCTAAGTAATCGATCTGTAGTTCGTAATTATTTATTATTTTTAAATGTCGTTAACGAATTATATAAATATATTTTTTGTTAACTTTTTTTTAATATATAAATATTTTCTTTCATTTTATACATGATGAAGATTACTTTTTTATGTTTAAGCAATATTTATATTTACAATATCGATTATTAGGTACACAATTTTGCTCTTCATATGACTCAGAAAACCTTGGGAACCTGTCCACTTAGGCAGTTCTTAGATTTGACGTAACCTAGGTGGCGGGAATTTCCTATTATTATCTTATTTTATTATCTCATAATATTCAATTCTTATGTGTAAATATTGTTACTGGCTACGAGTCACTTATAATTAAGAACAATAATAAGAAGAGATTAATTAAAGTTTAATTATTATCACAAATAATTACATCAACTAATTACAACAGAACCAACTGCAACTACTGCCCTTACATGACTAACAAATAAATATATCGAAAATATAAATTCCTAACAGCTAATACGAAGTCGAGAATGGCCTAGAAGATTCTCATCTGGATTTCTCAGTAACCCAACTTCTTTTCTCAGACCAAAAGAAACAGATGTCATCCTTCAATTTGCCCCTTTCCGTACGCCACCTACCTACTTCTATAGTCTTTCAGAAAACTACTTTTTTTTTTTTCCTTCTTTTTTTTTTTTTTTACAAAATTACATATAAAGCTCTTGAAGAGACGTGAAAGTAGTAGAGAAATATATAATAAAACAATAGTGGTTTTATATATTTTGACCATTGCAAATCATAATAGAATTTTTTACATAGGCTTCCACGGTTGTCAGATGTTTGAACAATTATTTCTTCCGGATTGAACCGTGTCAACGGGTGGTTTCTTGCCGAGTTTTCGAGCATCTTGTGTTGGCTTCTTCAGGGCTGATTAAAGGATGCGACCCATTGCTGAACCACATGGTTCAATACCTGATGTTGACCGTTTCTTGGTCACAGCCCACCTTCCCATTAGCTAATCCTGTCTTCCAGTGGAAAGTCTTCGGTGGTGCCTTGGCTTTGTGGCAGCTCATTCCTAGTTTGTTTCGAGATCCTCCTGTCATACAGCGCTGGTTTCCAAATCTTTCTTAATTTATAACCATCTTCTCTGTTGAATTTCTTGAATATGTTTATGGCTTTTCTGATGGTGCGTCTGTAATGGTTGTTTTCCTTTGCCAACATTGTTGTGTCATTGAATCGGATCTGGTGATTGGTGTCTGCAAAGTGTTTTGCCAGTACTGATATTCCTTGCGTCCGTCTATAATATCTGCATTATGTTCTTTGAGGCGAGTTTCAATGGTTCTTCCTATCTCGCCGATAAATGATTTCCAACAGGATCAGGGTATACTGTAGATGCCTGGAGTCCAAAGTCCCAACTTGTCCTTTGGCTTCGGGAGAATGTCAGATATTTTCTTATCTATGTGTTATTATACGTTATTATGCGGACTCTGATGAAATAATAAATAGAATAAAGCAATAAATGGTGATTTTCAATTTGATAATTCGGGTCATTTAGATTTTTTCACCTCATACCAAAATTTACAATTTTCATTTAGAATTTGTTCACGCGTAAATTTAATAAATAAAAAGAAAAAGAAAAAAATATTTCTAGAACAATTAAATCATGAAGTGGTAAAAACATTAAATTCACTCAATCATCAATCAAGATACTCTTAGTCCTTAGACCTCGAACAAAAATGATTAAAACAATTCTTTAGAGTTTTCATCAGTCTATTCGACTTGGATTATATGCTATTCAGATAGTTTAGTTTATATTATATGTTTTTCATATAATTTTCATTATTTTATAGTAAGATTTCAGTGGGATTAATTTTTAAAGAGGGGTTTAATTATAGATTTTTAAAATTAACCTATTCCCTGTCTTAATTTGTTTTCACATTCAAGAAGTGGGAAATACACAAATGATTAAAGATTTCTTTATACTCATTTAAAAGTCAGCATAATATTTTTCATGTTTTTCTCACTCACGAAACTCCAGAACAAAAATTAACTCTTAGTTGACCAGATCGTATAAATTGATACGACAAAAATATTATAGTTATTTTTATTGTTTTTGTTTTTGTTTTGATTTTTAAAGCGTTATCCTCCCTTTCAACGTCTTAGGGTCATGAGGGAGGGGCAATCTAGAGGTCACCACCCCATTCTAAACAACCATGGCTTAGGGCAAGCTTTTACTTATAGATAATACTTATAGATAAAAGCTTGCCCTGTCCGGGATTAGAACACGCAGCGCAAGGATTGCGTTTACATGTTTACAAGTTCCATAATATACCCTGTTGCCCCACAAGCATAGTTAGTTAGAAATAATGTCTCAAAAACATTAAGATTATAAAACCAATGGTCTTTGTTTCTTGATATTTTGAGATTAGGTTCTCAAATTTTACTCCAAGCATAGTGGCTCAAAGTAAATGAAGTTTTATTATTATTAATATTATTTTTTAACGATTAACTTTTAATCAAAATAAAGATATTTGTCCCCCTCTAAAATTTCAAAATTCACTTATTATTAAATGTCAAGAATTAAAAAATCAAATTAAAAAATTTTTTCTTATATTTATTTTCGCAAACCACTTTTCAAACTGTTTTCAAAAAAGAGTCAAATTATTTTCCAGAAATTCACAGAGGAAGCTCAGATACCTCTATGTTAATAATCAGTAAAAGGGTGTCCAAAATGACATATTTCTAAAGAAAGCATGCAATATTAAAATGTAATAAATTGCATACATGCTACATTTCTATTTAACAATACAATATCAGAATTATTAACAATTATTTTACAAATGTTAATTTTTAATTAAGGTTTCAATTTACTACACATTCCTTAGTTAAGTTACTAATGTATTAAATGAAATATTTGAATATATTTTGATATCATGCTCAACTTTAATGATATTTCAATGACAGTTTCGTTTTAATGTCTTTGAACCTTAAAAATTGTCAAAATACATAACAAATGTCGTATTTTGAATTTAATTTCTTTTAAGATTAAACAATCATTATCATTTTAATATAAGTAGAAGAACTGTCTTAATTATGACAAAGTATCATAATAATGTTATCAGAGGTGAAATAGTTTAGGCATGAAGTAATGTCAATTTTGAACTAGTTATAGCCCTGAACCGGCGCTACGAAAAATCAGCGGTCGATGTTCTGAACAAATATTTGAATCAACCACTTCACATATTGACATCAATTTTTCAGGAAATTCTCCACTCCGATACTTTTCACCTGCTCGAGTTGAGGGCGGAGAGGGGGGATTTAGGTAAACACATTTATGATTGATTACTATTGAATTAATTTTACACTTTATATCTGCATTGTAAGTTGTATAAATAATATCAAGGTCCATCATGATTGTTATTATTATTAATGATTCTTTTAGAGTTATAATGCTTCTTAAACAATTTTTTTAAATCCACCAATGGACATTTTTCTTTTAGTTATATGACAGTTTGTTGATTTTCAATAATAAAATTTCTTTATTTTTTAAT
>KZ807148.1:97912-125906 GCA_000696205.2 Oncopeltus fasciatus
TATTAATTCATAATTTTTTTAAAAGTTTAAATAAAAAAGAAATATGTAAGAGTGATTTTTTATTTTTGACTAAACTCCTTTTAAAAAAAACCGATATATGTGTGTGTGTGTCTATATAAACACACACACACACACATATATATATATATGTGTGTATATATATATACTGTATATGTATATGTATATGTATAGATATATCACAATATGGAGATATGAATAGTTGTCTATTGAAATTGGTATATTTGGACACTTCAGGCGGTATCAAATTGAAACCACTCTAATATTTACGTCAGATACTCATAGAATAAAAGCACTACACTAAATCTTTAATTCTGGCAGAATCAATATTTACTTTCTCCCTTACTAACTAATCCAAAATAAAATAAAATAAACAATTCAAAACATTTAATCTTTCTTACCAAGATAAAAATAACCATTCGTTCAATTGTACAACATGCAATTGAATTACAAGATTCAATATGTTTGAATTATATGTGTTAACGTATATATTAATGAGAAAAAATATAAGTAATATAAAAATGACAAGCTGAATTCAAATGATCTGTCTCCTCTCAGTTACATTCAGTAGTATTTCATTTCCAATAGTTTCTTTTATAAAAATCAGACAGGATGTAAATTTTTAAATCCGTATGGCGGAATCTGTGTTAAGTAAGCATATTTCTGATAAATTTTGGTTTAAATAAAAGTAGACGTGGTGAATAAGAAAGTTAATAGCACAAAATAAACCCATGACGTTATTCTAAAGATCTATAAAAATACGTAGACTTGATAACTTTAATCAGATACCAATTGCTATGTACCTAACTCGCTAAGGCTGCTTCTAGTACAACCTCTTGACAGTTTGTAGGTGCTCTTAACCATGGAGGAAAGGCACTCATCTTTATATTATATATCTTCCTTTACATGTGTTTTTCATAAATATGTATGTAAAATAAATGTTATAAAATTACATTTTGCATTTTTATGTTCTTTAAATACCATGAAAACACACTAAAACAATAATTTTTTTTATAATATATAATTACAACTATTAAAATTATTTATTTTAACCCCCTGGAATTAAGGTCGGTATGTATCCCACCCATGCATCCAGTTCTGTGAATTGTCTACACAAAAAATTGGCCATTAACTTATATGCAAGTAACCTAAAAGTTTATTATCAGCTAGACATAAATAAATAAATAAAATAAATAAACAGTAGAGAATATTGTTGAAGTACGGTCAAGGTTGATCCAAAGAATACAATTTAAAAAAAATTATTTTTTATTAACTGCCAATGTTTTGGCAAGCCATCTTCAGGGCTACCATGAAAAAGAGAGGGGTCGTCCTGCCACCTGGATTAAATGTTCATGACTGAATGTCGGCAGGTTATAACAAAACTCTCTATTTAAATTAACTCCTTCAAAGGATTCTTCAAATATATATATATATATATATATANTTTTAAGTTTAGACATTGTTACTAAATCGTATAGAATACACTTAGTCGTCCGAATTAAACGGTAGAACTTTCTGTTAGAATAACATTATGTTTAATAATTAGTTAGCATGATATTAAAGTAAAATGTACTCTCAAGACTGGAGGAGGTCTCCTAATTTTAAGCCATCGTCCAGATTTTAAGTAATGACTCACAAAAACATACAAAATCTTGTTCAATTTCAAAAAGTTTTTTTTTTTTGTTAGTTTATTTTTATATAGATCAAATGACTATTTGCTCATGTAACGAAATAATTTGAACGGCGTAGTTACATTTTTTTTTTTTTTTTTTGGTTTTTATAAGAATTTTTTAGTCATAGTACATTAATTGTGTTATTATTATCAATATATATTACAAAGGTTTCTATTAACCATAAAACACTTGAAATGAAAAAGAATACCCAACGGTGTATAAAATAAATGAGAAACCTCCACAGTACAAACATACATTTGAACTGAGAGCCTCATATTCAGTGATCTAAGTTGTTCGAGGTGAACTCGCCCGGCCTAAGTTGGTCCCTGACCTCTGGATTTAGCCAGAGGTCAGAGAGAGTTCACCTCGACCAACTTAGATCACTGAAGATGAGGCATGAGCCTCGAAAGTACACTGCTATGAAAATAAATGCATAAATGATTAAATTTTTTTTGTTGGGGTTCGGTCAAGTTAGATCCGAATAATACAAATTAAAAAATGTGTATTTTTAAATTATCTGCCAACGTTTCAGTCATGTAAATGTGATCTAAGGGACAAGACTTTCCCCTCTCCCCTTCACGATAGCCCTGAAGATGGCTTAAAATGTAAGCCGCAACGTTGGCAGAAAAATTTAAAAATACTTTTTTTTTTTAGTTGGCATTTTTTTAATCTACCTTGACCGAACCCCAATATAAAAAAAATCTAATAATATCTACTTTCAAAAAAAAAAAAACCTATCTTTTTGAACAAGTGTGTAAACGGTGGAGGTTTGTGACATTTCTCATTTATTTCACCCGACGTTGCTTGAGAACCTCTACCTACCAGCTATTATATAGACGTAAAAGAACTAATATTTAAGTTAATTCGTTTTTTCAATTAAATGAAGTTTAAACTAGTGTTACAAGACTAAAAGAGAAATTGAAAAATGTCATTTTAATAGTATTTTGGGCTTTTAACTAATTTTCAATATTTTGAGAAGAGATACGAAATACAATTCCCAGCTTTGTTACAAACCTTGAAGATGGTTTTTCACCATGTAAACCAAAATGTTATCGAATAATAATTTTAAAAAAAGAAACATTTTAAAGAAAGAGAGGATTTTGACCGGATCCAATCATTCGATTTAATTGCCTATCTCCATCCAAATATACAATTGTGTTAGAAATAAATAAATAAAATAAACTGTGTTAGAACACTTGCTCTAGGCAGAAATCACAGCAAGGAATACATAGCATATAGGAATGCCCGGTAGAATGTGTATGGGCCCCTCCATAATGATAAGGAAGGGGTCCTCCGGCCTTGCGCTGGGATCAGCTCTCGGCTGATAGGGGGACACCAGCCGCAGTGATAAGGGCGAGAGTTGAGCGGTGCTCGCCAGTCAGACCGTGGCCAAGCAGAGCGAGGTATGCCAGGGGCCTGCCTTCTCCACCAGTACTATGCCCTCAACCGCTGCCTGCAGACAGGTCATGGCCGCCTTCATAGGTCAGTACTCCTACCCTCACATTATTCTTTAACATTAGCCTACCCTTTATTGTACTTATTTCACTGCAATATGTTTATATTCTAAATTAAATTAATTCAATAATGTGACAATAAGTAGAGCATGTGACCTCTTGACTACTTATTGACCTTTAGGGCATGAATGACAAAATGAATAATAAATAAAGACGTCATTTAACATCTATTAATGCATTCTTACGTCATAATTGCTGAGAGAAAGAAAATATGTTTTTAAACAATAGGGAATAGAATAAAAAATCTATCTGTCCCATACTGGACTCGAACCTGGATCTCCTGCTTTCTTGCAACTAAATTAATATTTATAAATAATTTTTAAAGTGTTTTTCCACAGTTATTTAAATAAATAAATAAGATAACAATTACAAAATACATTGTGATTACTTGAGTATATCTTGTGAACCTAAGCCCCGTACTTAATACTATAACGTTAAAAATTTTTCTTTTAAATATATGATAAAATGTCATTTCTACTTAGTTATTATTAACTTTCAAACATCTCATATCTTTATTAATTTTATCACAATTTTCGCAAATTTTTATTTACAGAAAAAAATTAAAGGATTCATACACACATTATGATGTAAATAAAGAACATTTAAATAAAATTTCACAATTATGTTTTATAAAATCTATCCTGTTTTAGAAGAAAAAAAAAGTTTAATTAATTTATAGGGCTTTGGTTTATAAAAATTTATGTTATTAAACGCCCACATGGCACAATTAATAATTCAAATGCTAGAAAAGCTTTATGCTCTACTATTTATTTTTGTAGAATAAAAGAAAAGCAAACAAAATTAACGTTAATAAAAACATTATTTTTCATCTACAAACATTAGTGTTCATTCTTTCAGTTACAGTAAAAACATACAATTTTAGTTAGAAAACGGTACTTTACTATACTAAATGGATGGAATGATACAAATCCTTTTAAAGTGTCTATAATCTAGCGAATATACCGTGTTTATAAGTTTTTAAATAACCTAGTTATTATTTACCTTTTAATATGATAAAAGCATATAATCTAACAGCAAAAAATGAAGAAAAAAATTTAGTCGACTATAAAAAAAATCTATTTTTTACTTTTCTGGTTTCGACCTTTGGCTTGAATTTTATGAATATATCGCATTGAATAATAAATATTCATTCTTTCAAAAATAACAGTTTGATATATTCTGTATTAGATTCTAATGTATTGTTTATTTTACATATATTTCGAAGCAAACAATAAATAACGAATACTTTTAAAATTATTTGAAAAAACGGATAATTCCTCTCAAATTTATTGTACAAAATTATTCTTCATTTATCATCTCAACAAAAATGTATTCAAATTATGTCTATGTACCTGAATAGTTCTTATCTTGCTTTCTATTAGGTTGCGTTTATCTTAAATTTAATTATGGTATTGTATATGTAAATACAATATATATATTATATACACATATTGCAAATAAAAATAAAGGTTTACAAAATATTATTCCTAATTCAAAACTCTCGTGCAAAGATAGTGGTAAATATCACGTTATCAGGAAGACATCATTAATCTTATTAGGATTTTTAAATGTTTTTTTATTTAAGTATCCAGAAAATAAACATTTGCTCATTTTGTTTTAAAAAAATAATAAATATAGATATTATTTGAAAATTGTATAAGGAATTTCGATAATTAACATTCATATTTTGAATTATTGAGATTTTTCATTCTAATATATCCTGATAATGTTATATATTTGATTAAGAGAGATGATAATGAGTTTTATATTACAATGACTATGACCAAGCTCTGGAAACTAATCTCTCTTTTTTTATCTCTTGTACGCAAGTGAGCATGGGGATATTTATAAAAAAAATAATTCAAATTAAGTGCATTGTTATTAAGAATTCTTGATCAATTTGGAGTTTCTGATTCTGAGGCAAAAAATATAGTTTTGGAAGAATGCGCACCAAAACTCAGCACGACGAGATACGAAAATATATTTGCAATACTATCTAAAGCTTATTTTCATTCAATTTAAGCACTTTATAACATTATTTCGATTGAATTATTTTAAAAGTGTTTTAACCTTAGTGTTAGTATCAATAGGTAACCTTGCCTGGGAAATTGAACAGCTATTATCTAGATAATGTAAATTTCAGTCTTCCCCTTTTGAAATATATTAATTTCATTTGGTGTTTAGACTACGTTTTGCAAATTGTTAAAGGAGTTTGTTGAAATTGGTTTTGGATAAAATTGGATGAGTCAAAACGGATGTATAGACTCCATTGAATAATTAACTACAACTTTATTTATTTATTTTTTATTATCAAAAATGTATTTAACGTAATAGATGTGAAATTTAATTTCTCCAGTATTTACACAATATTTTACGAGAACAAAGGGAAAATATGAAAGAAGATAGATCGTTAAGTGTCGTCCCTTCATAACCCTATTCATCTTTTTACGGCAAATTAGTCATATGCTCTCTAGGAGATCCAGGTTCGAGTCCTGGCTGGGACATATAGATTTTTTATTCTTTTCCCTCGCATTAATTGTTTAAAATATACGTAGGATAATACACCACAACTAAATTAATATTTATAAACTTCTAAGGTAATCTTTCCCAGTTAACTAACGTGAAAAACTTTAACTTTTAGGCTGAGAAAAACAACAATGGGTAAACTCATTTTAAAGATAGATTAATTATTGAAGAGTTATACTTGAACATAATGAAATTTAAAAAAAAAATCTGATAAGAAAGACTTATCTTAATAAATATATTAAATTAAATAAATACATATATATCACACAAACAGGGAAGTGTTCCTTGTAACTTGAAATATAGGATAATTACGTCTGGAAGATGGTCTAATTCACTACTACTCTGACGAGGAATTCGTTCTTGAATGATGTGGAAGTCCTGTGTCTGGTACACGTGCCCTCTATTGTGACGTACAATGTGCTACAGGGTAGCCAAAGAGGTAGGAATCTTTGAGAGTTCTACTAATCCACCGAGGAATAGCAAATCTACGTATTCCTGTGTACTGACATGGACAGTTTTGTATGTTTTCGTCTGAGTGTAGCGTGCTATTACTGAACCTTGACGTTTCTTAAGTACGCTATCACTTATCCTCTAAACCGCTGACAAATGAATATTGCTTTTTAAAATTCTTTTAGAATATCTTCACAGATATATGCCACAACTTCCGTGGAAAAAAATAATATTTATATGTTATTGTTTATTCGCAATAATAACAATAATAATTATACTTAATGTTTCATGAGTACATAAAAATGTATTTTAACTAAAATTATAATAAAATTCAATAATTAATTTAATTTTCAATAAAATGATTATCTTTTTAAAATTCTTATATTACATTCTTCATAAATTTATTTGAAGAAATAGTCTATCTTTATTATGAGTGATTATACTTCAATTCATTAATATTTTTAAATTTTATTAGCCATAATACGCCACTTAATGATTTCTAATTATTATTCCCTTAATGAAATATGATACCTTTCGTTAGAAGCCAAATTTATTATAGAGATCAATTGTGTGAATCAATACGTAGTAATAATATAAATTTATATCTAGGTTAAGAACTACCATTTTAAAAACATTCCGGCTAAGCCCCATTCCCATTTTAGATACAATGTATGTATGTGTATTCTGTGGACCATATGTGAATGCGGAGAAACCGTAGTGGGAAATTCAAAAATAAAAGTCATAAATAATAAATTCCTAAATTCATATTGCACAATTACAAAAGCTGTTCTTCCAACATCACTTACAGATATAGCTATAAAATATAATATTATCATTATTGTTATTTTGTTATTACCAAATTGGTATTTGTCGAAAATACACCCGTAGCTAGCGTATGCGTATGGGGTATACAAACCCGCTAAGGAACCCCCCCCCCCCCATTTTCTCAAAAGCAGAGGTTCAACATCTCAGCTCTGAAGGCATCAAGGCTTTGATTTCACCATGGATCAGGGGCGTCCATGTTTACCATTATCCAGCTTTTGTTCGTTATATGGCAGAGGCTTCAGGGCAGATCCATAAATCAGTTTATGTTTTCGTAAACCCCCCCATCCGGTTGTAAATATTTGTGTCGTCTATTTCTGCGTTCGGGACATATTCTTAATCAAGTTATTCACAATTTTACCCTGACACAAAATTTGAAAATAAAATATATATATGTGTGCGTCGATCTGCACACTATTTTGGCTTCTTCTATCAGCCTATCATATTTCTAAAAAACACCTTTAAGTATCCCCTATTTGGAATTATTTACAATTAGTAAGCACCTGCCAGCCAGACAACATAGTAGCAAAAGGCTTTTAACTGCACTATTACTAATGGAAATGGAATACTTTGATCATGTGATACAGTAGAACTATTGAAAATAGTAAATAATTGTAATATTAGGATTAGCTAAAATATCTACACCGAAGTATATTTTTTTATTTTGTCTTATCTCAAGGTTTATATATTTGATAACCTTGAAAAAACTTCAGCAACCCACCACTAGTCCGCTGAAAGCACTTGCCACTCCGCCACAAATGTAACAAGTTCTTTAATGATTTACCGGGTTTATGAAAGATAAATTCAACCTTTGAAAGGTAAAATAGATCTTGCGTTAGAAGTTTCATTATCTAATAGATGATTTTTGTTGGGGTTCGGTCAACTTGAACCCCAACAAAAATCATCTAATAATAATACCTACGGTCAAAAACACTCCATTTGATTATTTAATAGAGATTAAGTGTTAAGATTCTTTTGATAAACTGATAGTTCATATATATATATGAGGATAAAAATACCTCCTTATATTTGCGAACCGAATTAGGTGTTCCAACATTAAATAAAGCAAAGTAGCTTTTGGAAAATCATTTGATTGAGTTTGCACTTTGTTAACAGAAAGTAAATATTTTAATTTAAAATAAATAATTTACCCAAAACTAATATTTGACATTATCTCTTTAAAGTTATTAATATATGCTTACCTTTTAAAATTAGTAATATTTTTTAAATTTATTTATTGCACTATGTTAAATATATCATTTTTTAATTTGGTTGAAAAGGATAAAAATAGCAATTACATTTTACTAGAACAGAGATTGTATTTTTGATGAATTCGATTTTTCGAGTAAACCTTGCTCCCAAGAGATCCCGAGTTCATTTTCGTGTTTCGAGAATTTTCTAGACGGTTATAATAGTTGTGTAAATCCTTATTTTAAGGTAATATTTTGTTCATAAGGCTTTAGTTTTCATAATCGGCTTGGAAAGATCCGATAACCTTGTCATTGGCAATGAGGAGAGGAGTACTTAGGCACAGGTATAGGGATGACGGCAGTGCATAGGGTGCATAGGATGAAGAGGATTGGCCCAAGCATAACCTTGTGGAACTCCCACTTTCAATTGGTAATAATCGAAGTAATCTAATTCTTTCCGGACTCTAAAAAAGCGGTTGAATAAGTAGAATTAAGAATTAAATAAGTATTACAAGTAAGTATAGATCTGAGCTTAAACAAAAGACAACTGAGCCATACTCGATGGAATGTATGGAGAACTTTCAATAAAACTCTGTACAGTACTAATTACGATCGAGGAAAGATGAAATGTAGTCTACAACTCGAATTATTTGTTGAATATTAAAATTCATAATACAGAGCTAAATTGGTAATTAGGTTGAATATTCATTGGTTCAATGGAAGACAAAATTCATAATAGCATATATATATATACTCTAAACCGCTGACAAATGAATATTGCTTTTTAAAATTCTTATATTACATTCTTCATAAATTTATTTGAAGAAATAGTCTATCTTTATTATGAGTGATTATACTTCAATTCATTAATATTTTTAAATTTTATTAGCCATAATACGCCACTTAATGATTTCTAATTATTATTCCCTTAATGAAATATGATANTTACTTAGACCTTAAAAAGTTTTGAAAAAATGCTGACTGTGTAGTAAAATTATCGATAAGGCAGTGGATTTCCAGGTTCAGGAAATAATATTATAACAGTAATTCGAGACAAGTTGGAAGACTATTCTAAAATTATAGGGGTAGAACAAGAGTACAATTCTTCTTGGCATGTTAGCAGTGTTTTTGACCGATGATTAAATTATAGCCGTGTGATTTACGCTTAAACAAATAAGAGAAAATACATTTAAACTTGGAGGACAAGACTGACTTAAATGGTAAAGATATAGCGAACATGGTGTTCAGAAAAGCCCTTAGTTTCCATGACACAGGAAATGTCTCGTGAGAGCGTGTGTAAGAAACAAATGTCACTTGAGAAGCTTGGCGAACATTTCGGTCCTGTCTGTGTCATAAGAAGAGTCCAGGAACCATCTCCGCTGCACAAGGATGTTCAGGAAGGTTCACGGATCTTAAGGATTATGTTAGTAGCAATCCAGAGGGATTTGTCACCCTTTGCAGGTGATAGTCAGAGCCCAGAAGTCTCTCAGTGCGCCGATCAAAGAGAGTATCTCTGGAGTCTTAAAATAAATAATAGAGTAAATAAAGGAAATGGAATTTTCAAAAACCTTGTCTCAATGATCTCTAGCCTACTAATGCCTAAAGATCTTTCCAGTAATAGTTTAATGTACATGTTAATAATATAAATATAGGCTAATACCTTTAGATTACGAAATGCATTATAAATCCCTTATAAATCCTCAATTAATTAGATACAAATTATAAGAAAAATCACTTTTATTTATGAATATAAGAAAACTGAAATAATAAATATCTAGATATACTCACTAAAAAAACGAAGTTGCAGCATTTACCTGAAAAAACAACAACCAAAAACATCAATAACAATTAAAATGAAGGAAATTATAGGGCAAATTATACGTAGGCAATGAAATAAGTGAATTGTAGAGAAAAAAAAATATATAAAAGAGCAATGAACAGAACGCCAAGTTTAAGCAGATTTACGCTAGAGCTGTGAAAGGATATAAGGAAAGTTTAAGAACGGGGTGTCAAAGAGAAATTACAATTATTGAGACATTTAAAGACTGCAGCTCGCAGGCAGTATCTGCAAGCTCAAACACTAGCTTCTCATAAGACTTACTTATCGTTATCTCGGAGCAAAGATAAGCCGGCTAAGACCTCTCTCTTAGATCCAGCAGACCTCCTTCCCCTCCTCACCCGGCCCAAGTCTTCCCCCCCTATGTCCTTCTTCACAGAGCGCCTCTCCTTCACCTCCACTTACTCCTATCTAGGAAGGCAATTCCAGGCCTCAAAAGAACTGAAGAAAAATCCTATTACCTCAGAAAACAGAGTAGAAATACATGAATGAGGAAGACCCATACATAGATATACGTACAGTCAATTACTAGTAACCCATATCTGCTACTATTTTTTTTCTTCATTCAAATATCCTTATTCTCCATTCATATTCATTTATTAGTGTTTAGGCATTATGTTGTATTCTTCCTCTTATTTTTCCAATATCTCATAACATTTTTTCATATAAAATATTTAGTATCTATATTATGATTATTTCCCTTCCTTAATACCTTAAACTGTCTTTTCAAGTGTAGTAGAATAATTTATATATTTTATTGTAAATTTTTAAACATTGCTAACAATGTAGAGTACGCCTATTTTCTATAACTTACAGGCATGTAGAAATATTTGCTTTATTAGGCCCACTACAGCTTGCAAATCTCCTTAACTATTGTGACAAAAATATTGTGGAATTTCAACGGCATACAGAACCAATTTGAAGAAGATTGAAGCAAGAAACTCATTTTAGCCAAAATAAAAAAGTAAACCTCAGGCACTACTACGCTGTCTACAGGAAGGACAAGGAAACAGAAACAGGTACGATGGAGGGGTTAGAGCTGGTTCTCATTCAGACCTCTAATATGTTCACACTACTTTACACGGCATGGCGATAAGAGCTCACCTTCCTTTCCCACTGACTATTTGTAATCTATATTTGCCTCCGTCAGAACCCATAGATGGGGTCGCCTTAACCCGGCTTGGAAGCACCAAACTTCGTGACGGGAGACTTGAACGCTTTTCTCATTCCTGGTCACGTGGGATTATTGACATTGGTGACACATTCCTCCTCAACAATAGAAACGTTACATATATAAGCCCAGCTTAAGCCTCTTCGTCAGCCATCGACCTAACCATATGTTCTCCATACATTAGCAGACTCTTCCTTTGGAACATTTGTGAGGGACAATTTGGCAGTGGGCTATTTCCCCACGATTCTCCAAATGACTCAATCCTTACCTTCAGAGGAAAATATCCCCAGGTGGATAACTAAAAAAGCAGTTTGGACTCAATATTCAGCATCACTCAATCTACCCCTGGATGATACTGACAAAACATGTTATAAAATCAGCTGAAGAAACAATACCGAAAACAAAAAGTCGTCCAGCTAAAAATCATGCATCTTGTTTTGATAAGGAATGCTGACAAGTAATTTAAAAAAAAAAAAATAAAGAAAAAAAATTCCCCTACAACTGGAAATTTAATTAAGTGCAAACATTTGAAGGTTAAAACAAAACAATTTGTTAATAAGAAAAAAATAATCTTTACTTAAACTAAATATTATATTCGTTATATGTAATATATATTAACTACTCATACTTTCTATTGCAGGTGATCACCCGCTCTTATTGGTACGATTTAGCTAAATAATGAACACATAGTTTCATTAAGCTTTGATTAAGTGCACATCGAGCTAAGAAAAAATGAAAAAGTAGGACTCTAAGCCTTGACACAGAATCACATAAATATATATCAATTTTACCACTTATGGTTTTAACGTACGTAAATCATCTCCAAAAGAATCTGAATGATAAGGAAGCAAATCTATACCCGGAAGATATCACGATACTTATTGTTGACAATGATATAAATTAAATTAAATTTAAAACAAGTGACTGTGTAACTGAACAGAGATTATTTAATGGAATTTTCTCATCTTAGTTAGAGTCAGGGGCTAAGCAGTCGGTTGAAAAGAAATATTAAAGATTTAAAAAGAGCCATTTGAAAGTTGTGCTTTAAAAAAAAGAAGTAAAAATACATTTAAAAAAAATTTAATACATACAATTACAGCTCTGTAAGTCAGGTGATTTTTAAATATGCGCCTTAAAATGCACAATGTCTCAAAAATTTAGGGGGACGTTCATGAATATTTGACCAGAAAAAAATCTACAGATAGGAAAAAATGGGACTGAATTTAGCAGAAGAAGTGTTGATGATTTCTACAATTATACTCTTCAATAAGTTTCCTCTTGAATTTTAAATTCTAGAGAACTTAAAGCTTAAGAGCGAGTTATTTATATGCATAGTCTCTGTATTTTTTATTTAAGAAATGTATATATATAGTCTTAAAATAAATAATAGAGTAAATAAAGGAAATGGAATTTTCAAAAACCTTGTCTCAATGATCTCTAGCCTACTAATGCCTAAAGATCTTTCCAGTAATAGTTTAATGTACATGTTAATAATATAAATATAGGCTAATACCTTTAGATTACGAAATGNATTCTAATTAAAATAAGAGGATAGGCATTTAAATGCTTCATGTCAAGTATCGTATACTGTGTCAAAAGGTCCCTTAAATGAAATAAAGAAGTTCAGGCCTACCCTCACTTCTTATTGTTAAATTTTGCTTTATAACTACTTCAATAATTAAATGGCGAAATCCCACGTACACCGACAGAAAATGACTAATGGACTGTAATATTTATATGATATTAAAGCAGATGGTAAGAGCCGAGAGTTTGCGGAACTTTTCCTTAGGTACATTGCGATCCATTGTCCTATATTTGTAGTTAAACAGAATAAATTTTGACACACAGAATATAAATATTAATTGCAAATTTGAAACTTGAAATCTAAGTTTTCGTTAAAGACTAGTCGTAAGCTCTAGTTACCCGAAACTCAACACGCCAAATATATACGCCTTAAACTCTAATTTACTCAGAAATATAGTGATTAATTAATTGTTTAAAAATTTATTTAATTTAATAAAGAAATAAATTAACAACTTAATTAATTCAAAATAAGTATTTCTACTAAAAATAAATGACTTAACTAAATAGTTCACAAGATAAATTTAGAACAAAGATAAATGAAATTAATTTATTTTAAAGTAGAATCTCACCTACTAATGACGAATAAAAAATAAACCTACTTCACTTACTAACTAATAAATGAATAAATATGAATAGGAAAACTAAATTAAATATTATTTAGAACTAATAATCAGTTATGCACAAATTAATTAAAAGTGGTGATTTACAAAAAGGCCTCAGAACTTTTTAATCACTGTGACTTATCACTTCACTTTTACCGGTATTTCAAAGGCTACGACCAGCCAGTTGATCTGACACACGCGAAGCTGTCCCTGAGGAGCACTACTTATCACTGTCTCGCGGACTGCTAGAGAATTGCTTTTATAACTTCAGGGAATGGGCGAGGAAGGCCTAGAAGACTCTAATGGTTATTTTCGCGTAAACCTAATTCCCTTTTCAGAAGCAAGGAAGTATCTCTCATCCTTTAATTGGCCCTTTTCTTGTCAGCCCTAATCCTCACGTACCTGCTTCCCTGACGTTGAACTATGTTATTATACTTATCAAATGATCAGATTTGATATTCAGGGGGAAAAGAAAAACTAATTAATGAAATTTTAGTGTCATTATATATATATATCNTTACAATTTATATTTTCAACATTTAATTCATCTATTATACTTTAAGTAATGAGGAAATACTATACTAGTAAAAACTCTTGTCAAACAGTTGTATGAGTTATGTAAATACATACATACATAATTCCTAAGTAAATAGATACATTCATCATATATATATATATATAAGATTAAAGGTAAATTCTTTCGTAAAGTATTTTTTATCAATAATGTTCGGATATCAAGGGAATTTTTTACATATCTTTATTACCAGCATATCATGAATCAAGCTTACTAGAGCTAAATAAAGACTCATAAAATACACAAATTATCATAAATGGGAGCAGATTATATTTGGACATGTTTGAGGTGATGTGAAAGTATACATCCGCCATATACACTGCTATTTACGAGAGTTTGAGTACTACCTTTAGTTCAATATTTGTCAGGATTCACATAACAGTGAGATTACCTCCTTCGAGTAATCTTAATGGACCCCACAGGATTCTTCCACAGTCCTTCATCAACAAATAATAACTCAGCAATCTTCTGTCTATACCAGTCGTTTTGAATAACGCTTTTGCTCATCCTCCAAGAAACATCCTTCATCCTGCATCTAAGTAAACTAGCAGATTTTCCTTAGCAGCTATAAAAATAAATGTTTTGTTTAGAATTTGTATTTAAGGTGAACTGTAATCATTTTTCTGGGGAACGAAGAGGATCTTTGGATAAATAAGAAACATTCCAATTTGTTAAGTTTGGATTGAGCAGCGCGAGAATCACAAACTTATTTTCTCTTCAGAGCAAGTATCAATGCATCTATACCAACGCTGACCATCCTCTTTGGAATATCCTTTCCTTGTTGTTGAATGAAATTTCTTTAATAAAGATTATATCAGAGGTGACCCCCTGATATAATAACACAATAGTCCGTGTGGCCCACCTCAACCTTCTATTTTTTATGTAACTCACTCCAAGTCTGTGTGAGATTCCTAAACCAACCGCCGCTATCCTAAAACTCATTAAAGTAATTATTAATTATGTCCAAATAAGTATCCAAGCCTAATAATCGATAAGATCGATCAGCGAGAACTCAAGTAAGATCGAAAAGACGTGGTATTAGAATATATTTTATTTTATCTTACTAAATATTTACCCCTTCAGGAAGATGAACACATATTAGTGGCTAATATTCTTCTCTGAGTCTATTGTTGTATATTACTTCCAGAATAACACCATATAACCAAGTTACTGGAATGTATTTAAATTTATTTATTTATTGTACAATACCTGCCAAAATTTATAATCTGAAAATTTATATTTTGTCCTAACACTCACATTAACATGGAAACGTTGTATTGCACGTTAGTTGCCCTTTCCGACATTTACTAGGAGGATATTTTTTATCCAGATTAAATTAATATTCAAGAATTGATAAATTTTCAGTGCAAGGGAACAGAATAGAAAATCTAACTGCCCCAGCCAGGACTCGAACCTGGATCTCCTGCTATCCGGGCCGGTGCATTTACCAATTATGCTACCGGGACCAGTATGATAAGTCATTAAATTCCCCGCACTAGTGTAGAGAGTCTAACCTCCGAGGCATGAAGAATATATCGTCTTTTATTCGCTGTTAGGATAAAGAGTAGGATTTACTCTAATTTATCCAGATTTATCCTTTGTATTAATCTGTATTAATACAAAGGAATCTGAGACTAAGACTTAAATAAGGGCTTATGGCGAACGCTATTTAATTCACCGGAGATGATGAATATACATACTAAACCACCAATGACTAACTAACAATAAATGATTGCTTATTCAATAGTTGAATACAGACAGTGACAGTGAACACAAGAAGAAGGACAATGTCCGAAAGCGCTCGCCAACAGAAGATGGTTTCCAATGAAGACGGAGAATAGAAGGTATGATAGTTCTTATTCCACAGTTTCGTGTAGTCTCAAAGAGATAAGATTTTCATGTTTGAGCTACGACAGATTAAGACGTTCTCGTGCCAACCTATGTCAATATTTTACAACAACCGCCTCTGTGATCATATTCTATGTAGAAAATTCCTTGCGAATTAATTCATTTCTGTTTATTTATAGCAAAGAATCAGAGGAGAGGTGAAAAACGCTGATGGCGCATCTGAGTTGACTCTATGTGCTGATGAAGACTACAACGAACAATAGCTGTTTTGTCAGAAGTCCCTCTAAATCAAAGACGTTTATTGTAAAAATGTATTTATTTAGTATAAGGAATCACTTCTTTTATTTATGGGCATGAATGTTACTCTTTCATATATATATTTTTTAAACTCCTAGCAAAAATAAACATTAATAGACATATCAAATTCATGCATTTGATATGTCTATTAATGTTTATTTCTGATTCTAGACTTCAATAATCCCAACGCAGAAGCTTTGTAATCAATGCTTATTTATAATAAAAAAATATATAAATAAGAGTAAATGAAGAAATTTCTTATGCACACCGGAGAGAACATTGAGTGTAAAAGGTGCGACCACTGAAGTTTTCCAGACTGGTTGTAGGAACTATTTATTTAGTCAAATAGTAAACTCATTGTAACTCAAATAACATTAAAGATATTACGATTATATATTTCGGTCTTTCTCTTAACCCCTTTCTCTTTTTCCTAATCCAATTTAAACCAAAAATGAATTCATTTATGTATGAACATTGAAATACCGACTTTGGTTTTGTATTTTAAAAATAAGTAGACCAGACGAACACTCGAAGTTGCATTCTTAAATATATTTCCTAATATTATGGTTCGTTTATTTTTATATTTTAGAATAAAAATATTATAAAATTAAATTTTACAGTTAGTTTGATCTGTTCATTATCGTTGTACTACTAATAACTCCTGAGATATAAAATTTGAAATTTCGGTATCTCTCTTAAGCCCCCTCTTCAACCGATTTAGGCCATAAACTAAGTCATCCAGCCATTAGAAAAAAGAAAAAAATTAATACCTTGTTCTGTACCATTATTTTAAAAATTATATATTAGAATTATATATTAGGCCCTAGTTTTCGCTTAACCAATTGAGGATCATTTTTAAATTTTTCAAAACGGACAGTATATTCAGAGTAAGCCAAATTGAAAATATTTAATATCTTCCAATAATACTAATAACTTATTACCAAAAATACATAAGCCCAGAAATCCCGGGAGACCGATTGTGCTAGGTATGGGATCCACGGGAGAAAGAATATCTTTCACTGATGAATACCACCTACAACCATTATCCTCAACCATACCTTCAATATTAAAACCACCTTCCATTTTCTAGAAATTTTTAATGATATGTTCTTGCCCTCATAAAAGTCAATTTTATTAAATATCATAGAAGTCACTTCGTTGTACACATCAATTCCCACTCCCAAGGGCTTGAGTCCCTCAAATATTTTCTTGACCAGCGGCCCCCACTCAGTGCCCCCTCAACTAAGTTTGTAATTGGTCTTGCAAAACTAGTCTGGACCAAAAACGCCTTCACCTTTAATCGTGATACCTATTTACTAATTGGAGGAACCGCGATGGGTACTAAAAAGGCCCCTACTTATGCCAGTCTATACATGAGCCAACGTGAACAAATGTTCCTGGCCTCCCGCCCTTTGCAACCACTCGTCTAGAAAATATATCTGGATGATATTTTCATGATTTAGATCCAGGGACAGGAATCCCTATCCGCATTCCTAGAGGACCTTAATAAGGCTTTTCCCATAAAGTTCACATGGAATATATCTAAAGACAAAGCCACTTTTTTGGGTGTTGATATAAAACTAATAGACAACGATTTCGTCACTGCTGCCACTCTTCGCACACCAAGAGGTTCTTACTCTCTCTCCTCTCGGGGCCACCGCATCTGTAATTCTCAAGAAACATTAGAGAATTACTTAGGAATCTCTAAAAGAATCTCTTCTTCAAAGGGATTATCCACCCCAACTCCTCAACAGAAAAATCCTTCCTTCAAACCGAACCTCCCATCCTTAACCTAAATCTCCAAATGCCCAAACTCCTAACCTGGTTACTGAATGTTTCCTCGAGGTAAAAGGCATCAAGACCAAGATACACGAATCCCTCCATGTTATTCAGAACAATCCATCCACCAGCTCCCTACTACCACAAAAACCTGGCATTTCGTAAAGGGATGCCGCCACCCTCTAAGATATACTAAACAGAAAAAAAAAAGTCTTTTAGAACCTTTACAAATTTACCAAAACAACGTACTTGGCCTAGTAGCAAAAGCAGATGTTTATCCTGTTCAATTATGAATACTGGCAACACATCCTCCAGTGTCAACACCCACTTAACATATAAGATCCAATCTTCATCAACAAGCACATCCAAAAATGGTGTATACTTCCTTCAATGCAATTTTTGTCCTGCTTTTCACGTAAGAAAATGTACTACGTCCCTAATTAATAATCACAGAGCATCCTGTTTTTTTTTGTTGTTCTTTTTTAAGTCCGTGTTCGTCATCCAAATTAAGTGTTGCTTAAAATAATTATATGAGATTCGATGAAACATAAAAACCAGTTAAACATTTGTATTTTGCATTGCACCCTAAATATCTGTTTTCACTTGTTATGTAACTTTTATTGACTGAACAAAAGATGGTAATGTTTCATAATATACCAAGTTGGGCAATTGTTAGCATGTGTTTACTTTGATTCGAAGAGTAAAATAAGACACACTAACGGTTTAGAGTTGTCAATATTTGTTTTTTCAACAGATCTCCATTAATTCTTACCTAATCTAATAAGTAAAATATACTTTTTAATGGTTTTTTGGCTTCTTTGTTATTTATGTATGGGCTTTTATTATTTAAGGGCTTAAAATGAAGTTAGCTCAATCAGTGAAGTTTTCATTAGATTATTTCAATCATTTTTCACATGACAATTCATAATTTATTTTTCACATTATCAATATCTGAACCGACTCTTCAATGTTTCGACAACGGATGCAAGCATTTTAATAATAAGTGCAGTTTTTATCACTAAAATTTGAGAAAATTTCCATTACAGAAAATGTCTACCAATGTTCTTTGAATTTTGTACGGAACAAAAATATATATCATCTATTGATACTGCTATAATGTAACCAATTTTTTTCTATTGGTATATTTTTTCACTTAATTTTCAATATTTGTTAATTATAAATTCAGTGATTAGACTTTTCATGACAAACAGAAAACGAATTCATCTTTAACTTGAATTTGAAGAGTGGGAAGAAAGGTTCTGAAGAAGACCAAATTAAATTATCTTCAATAGCTTAGTTATTTTTGAAAATATGACAAGAATTAGATTATAATAGGTGGAAAATTTATTTTTAATGCGTTTATGTTTCACAACAATAACATATTAATTAATTATACCCGCTTATTCTCTTATTGCATTTTTTATCTTATGATTCCAAACTAGCTGTGTGCACATATATATCATTAATCAAAAGAGGACTGTACTTAGTGTACGCTATTTTTCCTTGACGAACTTATATGGTTAAGGAAGTATGGTAATAATTTAAATATATATTTTGCAGAATTATCCTATTTTGTTGTGTCTCATTTTTTTTTTTCTTAGTTTCTTACATTAGTTTTTTTTCTTTTTTATTATATAGGACGTATCAATAACTTAATTAAATATCTAATACATTAGGCATTGGTACTTTTAGAGCATTTTTGTGTTTAACTAAGTCATTTGCGAACTCGATTATAATGAGAGCGCTTTAAATTTTCTCTATGATATAATAAATAAATCTAAAATATTTACATATTAAAAATAACTATTTTTTTTTATTTATGTATCTAAAAATTCTATTTTCTTAAATTTGAAAGTACTTATTTAAGACGTTCATTGATGCGTAGAAAGATATAAGATATTACTTATTTATATAGCTGATCGTCAATAACCTTTACTTTACTAAAGCTCTACTAACTATGTACCTTACAATTTATATTTTCAACATTTAATTCATCTATTATACTTTAAGTAATGAGGAAATACTATACTAGTAAAAACTCTTGTCAAACAGTTGTATGAGTTATGTAAATACATACATACATAATTCCTAAGTAAATAGATACATTCATCAAAATTATCTTCAGCCATCTTCAGGGCTATCATAAAGGCGAAAGAGGACGTTGTCACCAAGATCCCATTTTCATGACAGTCAATACAAAGCAAGTCAAAACGTTGGCAGATAATTTAAAAAAATAGACATTTTTTAAATTTTTTCATTTGGATCTACCTTGCCCGAACCCCAACAAAAAACATGTAATAATTCTATTATTATTTATCCGCTTATAAGAACTCACAATTTTGCCTCAACAATAAGAAACTGATTGATCAAAACTTTCAGTATAGTTGGGTGGGGCTTATTACATGTTTTAATATTTATTTAAATGTATGAAGAACTTAAAGCACCTATAAACTTAGCAATTTAATTATCATATAGATATATTGTATTCTTTTTACTATTTTCATACATGGAAAACTTCCCATAAATGTATGTGATTTGATACAGGCGGCCTGTCCCTGTTCTGTTCGGGTATGAGCTTCACATGGGTGACTCCACTGCTCGGCGAGTTGACAGGCCCAAACTCCACAGTCCCTCTAACTCCAGACCAAGCCTCCTGGATGGTGTCTCTCATAGAAATTGGTAAGCAAACTTTTATCTATCAATCATATGCTTCGTTATACATTACTGATAAGCATTGTAACGAACCTTTACCTTTTGTAGGAAACGATAGGCCTGAATAGAAACTCAACACCTTTAGATTAACTAAATCTTGACAGAACAACTTATAGACTTAACAGACAGATTTAGTAAAGTACTAAAGGATGGGACTGTCTCCTTCCATTATCCCCATTGCCCCGAAGAAGGCCTGGAATTTAGGCCAAAACATTGGCAAAAATAATTTTTTAGTTTCCTTATAAATTATTTTTTAATTATTCAAATCCCAAGAACAAAACCCCGACCAATTATGATTATGCTAGGGTAGCTTAAGAGATCCGCTCGGGTCACGCAATCCTAATACCGCGAGTTCAATTACCGCCCAAGGCAAGCTTTTATCTATAAATTAAAGCTTGCTCTGGGCCATAGATGTTTAGAATGGGTTGGCAACCTGTTGACCCCTCTCTCCTTCAAGTGAATGAAAGTTAGGCTAAAACTATTTTGAAAAATTTCTCGTAAAGTTTGACGGTCAACTGTCTTTTAATAGACTCTTTACTTTTTTATTTCTTGTAGATAACTTAATGTGGGATTGCGTACCACAATTATTTCATTATTTAAAAAAAATATCAGCCCAGCGAAACTATAGTCTAATAAATTGCTGATAATATTAGCTTCTTCGTGTACAGACAAAATATTCGTCTTACTTGGGGGGTTAGATTCGGAGTAAAGTGCGGGGAGTTGAAGAGATAATCTGCCTGGGTGGTGTAGGGGTCAGTATACCTGCCCGGAAAGTAGGAGACTCGAGTTCGATTCCCGGCTGTGGTAGCAAGATTTTTTTTTCTGGCTTCCTTTGCATTTCTTGAAGGTATATGTCATACATATTTATAAAATATAAATCAAATAGTTCAGGATTAAGTGTATTGAATTATTTATTTTGAAGATGTATGTTTTACCTGGAGTTGACTGACTTTTGCAGGTAACCTGGTGACGCCTATACCAGCCGGTATCCTGGTAGATCGGTGGGGCAGAAAACCTTGCCTGCTGTTTCCTTCGGTGCTGTTCATCGCCACCTGGATAATGGTCATCTACGTCAAGTCTGTTGCTGCCCTGTATGTCATGAGGATAATTCAGGGTAAGTGCCAGTACCACCTGTAAGCTGAAAGTATTCGAAGAAAGGTAGGACTGTTATTTATCTGATGAAAACAAGGGGGTACGAGCTAAAATGTCGAACGCATCATTTTGTAAATTGTTGGTGCTCAGTTTTCCTTACCCCTCACTTATTCAAATCTGTGTAGAGACTGCCGCCTGAAGCCATCCTAAGGTTCACAATTTCAAGGTTCACAGCCATCCTAGCCAAATCCTCAATTTTTTTCAATTTAATTTTTTTAATTAAACCATTTAAACTCAATTAACAATCTACTTAAAGTTTATTAATAAAATAAAAATTTACACTTTGCTATTACTTTACTCTTAGCTATAGCTAAACCATTAATTTCGCAAGACTTTAATTATTCCACTCCATATGAGAAACAAACCAGAAACAGATTTATTATAAAATTGTTAGGAGGGCATTGTTTTGTTTTCAATTTGTCTAAGCCCGTCAACACACAAGGTTGACTACTGAAGATAAAAATCCTTCAAAAGCGTAAGATATATTGGAAAAATGTACCTCATTTGAAAATTCGCAAGTTGGTGAATCCCTATTAGTAAAAGTTTTGCGTCGTCACACGAAAGTAAAATAACATATTAAAAACTATTGCTTTAAATTGTTTGTCATTTTTAATAGCATAATCTTAGCTTGAAATTTGTGTACATTTTTCACATCTGGTACAAATATCAAACATTGATAAAATTTCTATTTAATCATATGTGTAATAATAATAATAATAATAATAAATAATCAGACACATAAAAGAAACACTTCATACCAAAAATGACCATGGTCATCCTTTTGGTTTGGTTCACTCATAATTAATAACAATTAACCTATTGGTTAAGTTGGCAGGGTGGTCAATGTAAATAACTTCAACTAAATCAGATCTTTAGATATTAGTCTTATTGGAGGGTTGGTCTTGAAAATGGACGTTTTAGCTGATCAGTAGCAAGTGTTTTCCTTAAATGCATTATGAGGATGTTATATAATATTACATTATCATACATTTACCGATAGATTCTAACTTTCTTAAGTATAGAAACTGTAATATGAAGTAACAATATTTCTTAGAGAAAATCTCTTTTAATAATCTTTGAGAAATGATAAAAGGCGATCTACATGTATTTCTATCAATTTAATAGAGAATTATATTATTTTTGCTTTAGTGATACTTTTAGCAGATTTACTATTGAGAAATCAAACTATTCACGTTGGACGATGACGAGACATTCGAAAATTTCAATGGTTCTTTATTAATACTACAATGAAGTGCTAAAAATATAGTCCTCCAGTGTGTGTGTGTGTGTCTATATATATATATATATATCAATTTAATCACTGACTCTCCCCCCNATATATAGATATATATAATTGTTTGTGTGTGCTATAACCGAATCGGTTATTCAAGATTCGTTCTGCAAACCGTTTGATGAGTTCATTAATGCTTTATATTGGTCAAGAAGAAAGAGGTTTAGGAAGGAACAAAATTTAAAGCCGTCATGACTTTGTTATAATTTCTACAACGGAAAAAAATGTTCAGAAAAAAATTGTTGTAAAAAATAATTTTTTTTAAATATATTTTTAAAAATGGATATTATGAGACATAAGACCGTAATACTCAAAATTACATCTATTTAAAAATAGAATTTTGAGTATCGTGAGAGAACTCTAATTTACAAAATATAGAAACCAAATTCGGTATTTAGACTTATCATTACAAGTTTTTAACATTTTTCTTTTTTTTTTAAATCGGATGATCAGGAGGGTAAGTTTAGAGGGAAACAAAAGTTTATAATCACAATATCTCGTTATTTTTTAGTTTATAGAATATAAAAGGAGTAATATGTAATCTTTTTAATGTCTATTATTAACAAAATTTGATGAAAAACACATATTAAGTAAGAAATTTAAGAATGAAGTCATGGTTTTTAGCGCTTCCCCATTTATATTTCTGGTTCACTTGAGCAAACTTTAGTAAATGTACTTCTTACATTCATTGTTATCTACGTCTAATTAAATACTCTCTTACTTATATCCATCTTAAAGAATCATGGGAAAGCTGTTCCATACAGAGCTAAATGCTGTGAATGCATGCAGATTCGGTCCTCTAAAGGCCACGGAGGTCTATATGGAGAAGATGGCTTACCTAACCACCATTGGTATTTCTATCGGTAGACAGGCCCTCGGCGCCGAGTTCTGTCACGTAGAGAGGATTAGCCCCCGTCAGTTACAGGGAAGGTAATGTCGTCAGGGCTTAACTAACTCGCTGGATTTCTGCGGAGGGCAGTCGGTGACGCGCTGTGAACGCCACTCCAGGATTGCATTAGACAGCTGTGCACGAGTCACGGGGATTGATGCCCGCGGCATGGATTTACATTTCAATCACAGCCTCAATGGGGGGGGGGGGGCGACGGAAAGAAATTCCGATAGTTGTGGACTGCCTTCGTCATTCTGTGAATAGCGCTAGAGAGTTCTGAACGCGCCCAGATCTACCTACTCACCCAAGTGAGATTTTCAAGTTTTCCAGAAACAGATATAAGTACATCTTCTCAAATTTTGGTTAACATTAGAAATTCAAACAAAACTCTAGGTCTTCAAAAAGTTCAACTACACTCTTCCAGGATTACAGTGATTTATTCACGTTATTTTATATAGCCAATCAAACTATTTAATGCTTAATCCTTATTAATGCGCAGCTAGTAGTATAATCGTTTTTATTTTCGTTACTAAAAAAATGTATAGAAATAATTAGTGTAAAATATGATTTATAAAATGTATATTTGAAAATTTTTTTTTTTTTTAAATGGACATTAAGACAAATATTTAAGTATTTAATATCGAAAGTCAAAAGAGATCAATAGTTATCAAAATAAATCATTCAGAATTAGTATAAAATAGAGTATTATATTTTTACGTCTCATTCAGTGCCAATGACCTCAGCAGTAGACGCGCGCAAAAATAAATAAAAATGAAAAAAAGTTTTATTGTATAAAATTAATTTAAAATCTTAAATAAAAAAAAATTAAGTCTTAAATCAGTTAAATATAAAGAGTGCAATTAATAATTAATTTTTTAATCCAATAAATTTAGATAAATTATGGAACAAATAAATAAAATAAGGTATTGATTTATAGTATATTTGAAATTTGAGTATCAAAATTTCTCATATATTTCCAATTTGGCTGAACGAGTTAATCCAGGTGTTATATACGAAGGCCCTAGTGAATCGTTAGCTCGTAATAATTGAGAGGTCTTCTGGAAACACCATAATGGGGGTAAATGGGAAGAAATCTTGCGTCCAGGATGGTTTGCTGATAAGGCACTAGATAATGGGAACGAATATAAGCACATCCATTGCTTTTCATACCCTTTCTTTCAGCAGGAATCATTAGTCTTGAGCAGGACTGTTAGCTCGCAATAATTGAGAGGTCTTCTGGAAACACCTTAATGGGAACAAATGGGAAGAAATCTTGCGTCCAGGATGGTTTGCTGATAAGGCACTGGATAATGGGAACTAATATAAGCACATCCATTACTTTTCTTACACTTTCCTTGAGCAGGATTCTTTAGCCTTGAGCAGGACTGTTAGCTCGCAATAATTGAGAGGTCTTCTGGAAACACCATAATGGGAACAAATGGGAAGAAATCATGCGTCCAGGATGGTTTGCTGATAAGGCACTAGATAATGGGAACGAATATAAGCTCATCCATTACTTTTGTTACCCTTTCCTTGAGCAGGAATTTTTAGTCTTGAGCAGGACTGTTAGCTCGTAATAATCAAGAGGTCTCCTGGAAACACCATAATGGGAACAAATGGGAAGAAATTTTGCGGCCAGGATGTTTTGCTGATAAAGGATAATGGGAACGAATATATGCTCATCCATTACTTTTCTTACCCTTACATTGATCAGGAATATTCAGTCTTATGCAGGACTGTTAGTTCGTAATAATCAAGAGGTCTCCTGGAAACTCCATAATGGGAACAAACGGGAAGAAATCCTGCGGCCAGGATGTTTTGCTGATAAAGGACATTGGGAACGAATATAAGCTCATCCATTACTTTTCTTACCCTTTCCTTGAGCAAGAATCTTTAGTCTTGAGCAGGACTGTTAGCTCGCAATAATTGAGAGGTCTTCTGGAAACACCATAATGGGAACAAACGGGAAGAAATCTTGCGTCCAGGATGGTTTGCTGATAAGGCACTAGATAATGGGAACGAATATAAGCACATCCATTACTTTTCTTGCCCTTTCCTTGAGCAGGAATCTTTAGTCTTGAACAGGACTGTTAGCTCGCAATAATTGAGAGGTTTCCTGGAAATACCATAATGGGAACAATTGGGAAGAAATCTTGCGTCCAGGATGTTTTGCTGATAAAGGACATTGGGAACGAATATAAGCACATCCATTACTTTTCTTACCCTTTCCTTGAGCAGGAATCTTTAGTCTTGAACAGGACTGTTAGCTCGCAGTAATTGAGAAGTCTTCTAGAAACACCATAATGGGAACAAACGGGAAGAAATCATGCGTCCAGGATGGTTTGCTGATAAGGCACTAGATAATGGGAACGAATATAAGCTCATCCATTACTTTTCTTACCCTTACCTCGATCAGGAATATTCAGTCTTATGCAGGACTGTTTTTTTTTTTTGTTTTTTTTTTAATTATCGTGAACATAAAAAAGTTCTTATCCCATTCCAGACATATAATCAAAATATTTTTTCCTAATCATGGCTAACACCCGTTCATGGTTCCAATTGTTTTATTATATTATGAAATATAATATATTGTAAAGTAAACGTCTTGAAATAAGTTTATGAAAAAGCATAAGAAATTCCTCGGACAGTTAACGTCTATCGATCTAATTTATGTAAATATACAAACAACATTAGCTTGACCAGAACTGAATATGTGAGTATAACACGGGAGGACGTGTTCCGTCATAAACGCGGGGTAGTATAAAAATAAGAGCACATGAATATTAATGACGAAGTGGGTAGTGTACAATGCCTTGTCAAGCAATGTTTGACATCAAGTTTAAGTCCCGTGCTGTTATAAGTATTGAGTTGGCCGGTGAGGCAGGCATCTGAATACAGGTAGGTCAAAGCACCCAGACGAACTCTCAGTAAGGCTTTTGTTCGGTGAACAGATTTGATCATATCATTCTATTCGGCAGATTATTTTCCATTCTTCTCAGATCTGATCATTTTGGAGAACTGTTCACGCGGAAATACAAAGGTAAGTGAAGTATCGTAGTAACATACAAACCAGTGTTTATATCACGAATTAGCTACTGTGGTTGTCTATCTGCAAGGGGAATATCCCCCACCCTTGGAAAACGAAAACAAAAAACTTTTAGCAAATTTCAGGTAAGAAATCATGAAATTAAAGTTTGTAATTTGAGGCCAACTTGAATTTCATGATTTCCTAATTCCCTTTTCAACAACTTTCAACTCTTTACCTTTCTACGTAGATATATATACATATATATACCTTATTAANAAGTGTATGGAGGAGACGACTAACCATAATGTCCCTTACTAACATATTATAATCAATATAATAAGAACGAATAAATAGTATAGCAAGAACGAATCGAGTAATTATAATAAAATACAATAGTTAATATAAAATTATAATTTTTCTTATTATTTTAATATTTAATAATAGAAGTTGTTTATAAAGATAAATTCATAGAGTTAGATTCGTAAATTTAAACTCAGTTTGTATATATTTAGTTTGTATAAATTCTTATCATCATTCTTAAACAGGTGGGATAAAAATACCATTCTCTCTTTCCTCCCCACTGACGAAGGGCGAGAAATCCCCGAAAATTTTACTCATTGTAAGTTTTTTTGTGTGTGTGTTCACTACATTCTTTATCCTTCCTGTTCTAATTTACTATATGCCGTGAGTGATTTATATATATATATAAACCTGTGCGTGAGCTATCTAGTGACATAGTCTTTAAAATAAGGAAATCATGTTTGATATTTAAACTCCTTTACATAAAGAGTTTAACAAATTCATTAATAGTTGAAATCTGTGGAGGGGAGAGTTGAAGAATGTTTAAATTAAATTTCTTTCAGCAGGAATCATTAGTCTTGAGCAGGACTGTTAGCTCGCAATAATTGAGAGGTTTCCTGGAAATACCATAATGGGAACAAACGGGAAGAAATCATGCGTCCAGGATGGTTTGCTGATAAGGCACTAGATAATGGGAACGAATATAAGCTCATCCATTACTTTTCTTACCCTTTCCT
>KZ807148.1:144558-155144 GCA_000696205.2 Oncopeltus fasciatus
ATATATATATATATATAAATTTGTATTCATTTATGTCATTTTTAATAATTATTGAATTATTAGGTTAATTGCACAGCTTTTTTAATTAAGCTTGCATAACAAGACAGTGAGATTATATTATGAATTGAACAACAGTTATATAACAAAAATTAGTTGAAAATTAATTTGGAAAGAGATCAGGCGAAGTTATTATATTACCTGAGAGTACAATTGCAAATATACTATATATTATTCTAAATAAAACGCAGCAAATATACATAAAAGTTACTGATTTATTCTTATTTAAAAGGGATTAAATTAAACAATATTTCCGTGGTTGCTACTCTAGAAATATCTAGGGGACAGAAACGGAGGAATTTTGTCATAAGGGAAAATGGTGTGGAACGAGCGGCGAGAGAAATCATCCGGAAACATATCTCTTCCGAATAGCTCACAGCTCACTGACTCCTGGCTCGAAAACAAATTTAAACGGAATATCCACCCTCCCCAGCTCACCCCCTCACACCGCCAAGTGAGCATGATTTCATTTGTCAAAGTGCTTCTTATATGGTCAACAATAATATGAGGATAAACCATGTTAATAAATAATCTAAAGGGTTATTATAACTACCAATGAATATAGAACTATCATACCTTCTGTAATCCGGCTTCATTGGTTTCTGCAAACCATCTTCTGTTGGCGAGCGCTTTCGGACATTGTCCATCTTCTGGCCGAATACATACGTTCACTGTCACTATCTGTATTCAACTTGAATTGGAGTTGAATACAGACAGTGACAGTGAACACATGTTTTCGGCCTAGAAGATGGACAATGTCCGAAAGCGCTCGCGTACAGAAGATGGTTTGCAGAAACGAATGAAGACGGATAATAGAAGGTATGATAATATTAATAAATTTTGAAACAAAATTCCTAGATACTCTGTGTCTTTAAGAAGACTCAGTCGGGACAGACTAGGAGTAGGAGATCTTCATGATGAAATATGGTATCTCAGAGACCATGAAAAAAACTGAGCTCCTCAAGCTTGCTCGCCAGGCTAAACCCGATTTACCTTCCTACAGTTATATGCATGTCTTCGAGACTTTTAAGCATCTTGGAACTCTTTAGTTATTTACAAATTTAGAAAAATCCCTGCATATGAGACAACCCTGAATTCTCTGACTATCCTGAGAGCACTCAGTCTCTTTGACACTATCATTTTCCATCTGGCTAGCCTTCTTTACAGCTGCCTTCAGCCAAATTATAATAGCATAAATAAGTATTATAGCACCTGATTATATAAGTCTTAGTACTTCATTGCCAATTTTCTATAATATGTAATATTAGATGAGCGACCTAGCGTATTTACTGTAGTCATTATCGTTATAAGTAGTCTACGTATGAATTAAAACTACTTTATCTGGAATCGAGTACTACCCCAAGATATTTATTTTCTCTTTTAGTTCAATCCAGGCTCCCGTCTATGTACAGATTTGTATTATCGAGTTCGATAATCCATCGACTTGAAGTAACTATTCACGTTTTTCATATACCATCTCCTTACCTATGGCTTCAGTTCAGCTACTGAGTTCGTTCCAACGACGGAGTTATATTTATTTCTAGAGGCGACAACTTTTAATTAATTCTTTGGGTAAGGAGAATGATAGAAGTGAAAATTGCAAGACCCTTGGTTATGAAATCATTAATTTTGTTTAACACTTCAATTTTTTCATTTTGAGGGGAAAATTCCTTGTTTTTCGTGAAAAAAATTATTCCTTACCAGCTGGTTATTAGTCGAGACATTATTAGCATTTAGAGCAATATTTTACAGGAATTTCTAAGCAAAATTGAACAATTAGCATTGGGGTGTATCTGGACTGTAGTTTTTAATTATTCGATCTAGAAACCACAATTTAAATTGTGCTAATTCGATAGAAGTGGATATTACCAGAAATATCAAGTGTGTTTAAAAAAATTACAGTTGGCATAATATTTAGTTTAGTACAACAAAACTGATTACAAATTGTGTTTAATATATTAAAAGTACTGATGGGATATTTATAAATATTTTACTTCATTTTGTTTTATTAATTTCACGAAAATCCAAGTTAACTCACATGTACTTACTTACTTAGGAAGACTGAGCAAAAATGTTCTATAGTCTGTTCTACACCTCTTTAGAAATAAAGAGTTAGAGGCAATAGGAATGGGTCAGATTTTCGAAGAGACAAGACAGTCCACGCTTAACCCACCATTTAAATTAAGGAAAGAGAGTCATGAGTGAATTAAACGAAGCATACTTCATGGTCATTTCACAGCAAATTCCCAGACATATCAGGATCAACGATGCTCCCAAAACTAAAACTTTCCTTTTGACTTAACTAATCCTATGCTCTATGAGAAATCAAATGCTGAGAATATTTATGCACGCGTATGATACAGAATATAAAAGGATTAGGATTAGGATCAAGATATTGGGCGGTCAACAGCTTGGTCATTGCGCCCTGACTGTTGGGAGTTTGGAAGACTGTTTCAATTATCCACTCTTTACATTCGCTAGTCATTGTTTAAGACTTATAAGCTAGAAATGGAACATCAACAAAAAAGTATAAGTGACAATCACAAAATAGAGAGAATGAACGAAAACAACAATTGTTCTTGACTAGATGCACAGTTTTTGTTATCACAGTGTTATTGAGGGTAGTTTTTTTTTTTTTTTTTTTTTTTTTAATAACTTGTGTATGAATTTGAATATCATAATTTTTTTTTTTTTAATAAATAAATAAATAAATATAAATCTATCTTTTTCAACACATTCAGTAAATAAATAAACAGTGAAAAACACACATACACATATATATTATCTGTTTCTTATATGTTTTTGTAAAGGCCTAACTCTTTTAGGATACGGATAATTTTTTCAGTATTGTCCTCATTATCCCCTAGAGCTGAGTATAGCTGTCTTGGAAGATTGTAAGCCAGGAACTGTATTTGATGGGCTGGGCAGTCCTCGATGATGCTTGACGCTGAGCGGCGTGTCGCAGATTGTGCAACACGGTGGTAACTCCTTAGTTATAAGGTGGACGTGTGTAAGATTGGTATGCCCTATTTTCATTCTGGTTAGCACCACCTCTTTCCGCCTTATCTCTCGATTAGAAGTAGGCCACTTCTTCGTGTTGTCCTTAATTGCGCGGAGTTTATTATTGCCAGGTTCTGATTTCCATATGGCATCCCAATCTGAGAGAGCTTTTCCCTTCAGCCATGACCTTATGTCTTCTGGTTCTAGTGTATTTATGGGCGGTATATTCTTGAAGGCTGCTTCTTTTGCTGCTTTATCTGCTCTCTCGTTGCCCTGAATGCCGATATGTGATGGGATCCAGAGGAATAATATTAATAATTTTTTTTTTCCTAGGTTTTCGAGGATGCATATGTAGTGTGTGATTTTTGTTATTAGAGGTCCATTTAGAGGTTGTTTTTTACAGTTTTGTATGGATTTTAATGAGGAGATTGAGTCCGTGCATATAAGAAAGTCTTTTTGCAGAATATAAAAGTCATGGATGCCATTGATAGCTGGTTACTGAAACGTCCTGAATACAAAAGAAAAACAGACTTATGAGTACTTATAACTGACCCATCTCATGGTCCTGGAAAGAAAGGACGTAATCAGAGGCAGTCTTGATTGAGAAGCAGCCACTGGCCTAGTCAAGGAAATACCAAGAATTTGATTGCAGTGAGCGATTGAACAGGGAAATGGAAGAAAGAAGAGAAAGCGTAAGAGCTAAGATTAATTTTAAACCATTTTGCAAACATTTATGATATTTATATTTTCTTAATGGCTTTTGTTTTAGTTGTGAAGCACATTAATCAAAGAACAAATCACACTTTTTGTACAAGAAATAAGATATTCATAATGCTTTTCCTAGCTATCCGGTTTCCAAAATAACTACAAAAACAAGTACAAATTTATACGTTATAATTTATTTTACCTAAAATTACCTGCTAAATCTCTAGTTCATGTCTATTGTTTTAAACTAGATAAACTTTTTTCTTTTGACAGTTTAGCAGCTTAATATGAATTACCTGATCGGTCTGTGGAAGCTGAGCTGAGACAAAGCTAGTTCTAAAATGATGTGCCATCAAAAGGCCTCAAAAAAACATAATATAAATAAATAAATGAACTTGATGGTGTTCGACTTTTGTTTAAAAGATAAAAAAAAAACCTCCACCACAGCATTAAAAAAATGTATAAAGTTTTAATGTTCATAAACTGTTAATAATAATATGTGGACTGTAGACCATAGGAGATGTGGGTAGTATTAACCAGCATTATTAGAGCGATAATTTTTATTAATATAAAATAGAGAAAATTAATATTTATTATACATAAGAAAAAAATTATCTCCTTAAGTAATTAATTTGTAATTACTTAAATAATAAAATAACTTAAAATTAAATATAATCAATCTGGGACTTAATAAAGTCTCCAGAAAATTGCCCCTCTCTCAAATAATGTGCACCACGGGTACTTATCAGTCTTAAGAGCGGCTACGAGTCCCAAGATGAAGATGGGTGCTGGGAGGTCCTCCTCACACTGCGGCAGTCCTAATAATCTGTGGGCATCTCAGGCTTTCCTGGAAGCTACTTGGAGTGTCCCAAAAGGTGAAGGCTGCCAGCGTAATGCAGTGGGCTAGGTGGTCTAGCGAGGACTACTGTGCTAGGTGGTCTAGCGAGGACTACTGTGCTAGATGGTCTAGCGTGGACTACTGGCAAGCAGAGGCCCAGGGGGGCAAGAGTCCAGTAGCGGGATTAACAAGGGACTAAGCAGCCGCTCTGTACACTCGCGAGGAGAGAGAGAGAGACAGGTGTGAGAGAGAGGGGTGAGAGGGGGCAACACAACTTACAATTGAATTACAAATATGCTTAAAATTTATTATAATTTAATTCAACTAAATTGTGGCAAATGTGAAAGTCGCCAACATAAACATTAAAGGCAGTCAGATTGTGTCAACTTCAGAACCATTGTCAATCGAAATTGTCACTCAAAATCATTTCCATCCAATATGAGCCTTGTGGAGGAACCGCTCACAGAAGAGAACCAAGTTGGATTCTGAACAAGTTATAAAATACCGCATCAAACAGACACACCAGATCCGAGTCTCGGGATTCAATAAACTTGAAATAAAAATAACTTTGCAAGGAGCAGAAAGATTGTCATATGCTCGACAAAGGACCTTAGCTTCTGTGTATTTTGAAATGGAACACTTACAGAGGGGAAAAAAAGAGGAAATAAAGTTTGATTCTGCCATTAAGAGAAAGCTAAGCTCCTCTTCCATTACCATTAGGAGTCTAATAGGCGCGGCCTGGAATGGATCGCCAAGCTGCTCGAACCCTGCACACGTAGAGGTTCTAATGCGAGCACCCCCTCTTTGGAGTGGACATTAGCAAGGACTCTCGGAGGGCTGCAGGGGTTAGCAACCCCTCTAAATATAGCCCAAGTCCTTGCTCTCTCACACTTGCCTTGACACTAAGGGCCGAGGTAATTACCTACTAAATTCCCACCTAAGTGGTATTACCATGACAATCTCCTGCCTCTCTATTAATGTACATATTTCTATGCACCTATATAATACGTGTCCTATTAGCAGATAATTATGTATTTCCATTGACCCTAATTAGGTCTTCAAACTTGATAGTTAACCTACATTTCACTCTATTTTACTCTATCTTACAAAACTTCCTTGAATAAAACCTCCACAAATAATCATTTTTATTTTCTGATTGTTTAACTTGTATCAACTTTGCACATATCAACCTATTTTATATAGAAAAATTAGTTCATAAAATAAATAGTCAAATTAATTACTATTTATTCAATAAATCTTCAAGTTGTTTACAAAACTGGACTATTTAGAGTAGTGCAACTCAACACACATTAGCCAATTGATATTTAAAAAATTACATGCCAATTGATATTTATTTTAAATTTTCTTACATAGCTTTCTACATTCATACTTTTGATATCACTTTACATTATGGTAATTCTGTTTTATATTATTGTCAATTATTATTATATTTCTACAGCCCTGAAGATGGCTTAAAATGTAAGCCAAAACGTTGGCAGATAATCTTTTAAAAAAATAATTTTTTTTTAATTTGTATTTTTTTTTTTATTGNCTAGATGAATCTAATGAAATTGAATACACGCAACCAAATTCCAAATTGAAATTGGTGGGAACCAAATTTCTTTTTCTCTAATATATTTGACAAGTTGAATCAAAATAGAGATTTACTTTTATCTCTATCACTAAACAGGCTACACGCGCGTGTGTGTGTGTGTAATATTTATTTTAACGGACGGATATTTATTATATTTAATATAAATATTTTAAAAAGGATATAGCAAAGTTGAAGAATAAGGAATGTGTTAATAATTTTACGACTTAGAAGTTGAATTTAGTTATATTTCTTACTAAAATTTACTAAATCGCTTTTAAATGTAAAATTGAAAGATGAATTCATTATTGAGAGAATTTGGACTAATATTAGTCAGGTTCACCTAAAATGTAAAGTGAAAGAAATACATGGTTATTCGATACAGCATGGTTATGCACACTAGGCATGCTTTAATCGGTAAGTAAAATTTTTTTCTGAGCTATGTGTGTTTAGAATAGGGCGGCAACTTGTAGATAGTCCCTACCTCCATAACCCTAAGAGGTTGAAAGGGAGGCTAACACACTAAAAATAAAAAATAAAAAAATAAAAAGAACTCTATTCTAAAGAAATAGAATTTAAATTAGAGAAATGAACACAACATCAATTTATTTTTTTGTCAAAAGATGTTATCTACAAGTTTAAGGGATTATATGACATGGGATGCTCATATAGGAAATATTAATTGAGGAATTATCTGAAAACTCAGCTCCTTCGGGACTTTGGAGAGTTAAGGCTATCCTGCATTCAGTTCTTTTCTCTCTTGTTTCTCAGTACAGACTGAGCCTCGTTCGTGTATGCGGGGAGTTTCAGTCAGCTCCTAATTGCTCCGTCTTCCAGAAATTGCGTTTCTTGTCACCTTTGACTTTTCAAGAGTCATTTGCATGTAATTTTTAGCGAGTTCTTCCTGCATACGTTGATATCTAAGTCACAATAGTTTGTTCCGATATATTTCTATGTCGTTTCCAATGGCAAACACTCTCAAACTGACTGCTAGAATTTCTACATGCCTAACGTTTATACGCCCTTCATCTAGTTTTTGACGTTGATCAAGACCGCATCCAATATCAAAATGAACGAGAGTGGACTACTCTTCGGCAAGTCAACTGGAGTCTCTCCAGTTAGAACTGGAGGTTCTCACAGATTCTCTGCATTTATCAGAGGGACTTAACACTGCTATCTGAAGTCGGAGTATTTTCCCTCAATGCTCTTCTCAACATCCTGGAAGTTAATTCTGTCCAGAAATGATACAAATGGGGGCTTTCTTATCCTTATTCGTCATCCTCTTTCAAAGCTCATTTCATATGCTCCTATTTTCTGTAATTCTTCATTTTTATTCTTCTAATAGGGTTCTACAACAATTTGCAGTATATTTCTAAAATTTGTAAGTGGAGTTTACAAGACATATGAAATTTCTCTATAAGATTAATATTTTCAATTGTCCCTATTTTTAAGTATAGAAACATTTACAGTTAGGGTGTTGATGAAAAATATCTATTTTCATATTGTCATTATAGAGGAAAACAACATTCAGCGTACGACTGACATTTTTGTTGGTAACCCCATGATTCTACGTGAAGTGGAGAGTTCCTTGACCGTAGATATTATTATTAGATGAAAATGGGAAAAGATTCAGTCTTATCCATAAGGATTATCCATATCCATGAATATGGGATCATGGTGACACGACGCCCCTCCCATCTTCATGATAGCTTACAATGTAAACCGAAACGTAGGCAGATAATTAAAGAAAATACAAATTTTAAATTGCAAATTTTAATTCTACCTTGTCTGAACCCCAACAAAAAAAATGTAATAATTATATCATAAACAATTACTAAATATATATCATAATTTAATTTTTTTTATTTTAAATACCTGATTAAAAAATAATTAGGGTAATATTTAAATTTACATAAGTCTTTATGACAAGATCAAAAGAGTCCATGGTTGATGATCTGTCATTTGATTATCAAATAAAGGATATAAAACCCATTGGTCTACTCTCTAATGGATCTTCCATAAGCAATCTTAATATTCTTTCTATGATTTTTTTTTTTTTTTTTTTAGGTCGGTTATAAAAGCAACACTAATAACAAGAATACTTAGAAATTCACTAAAACGAATATTCATTTATTTTCTTTCTAAAAAAAAACAACTGCTGCTTAAGAATTCCCATTACTTTTTTCACCATTCAGTGAATGGTAATGTCGGTGAGAATCAGACTAAGGGTAAGTGGTGTACACCTTCCTAGGGGTGTCCCTCATGCCCCACTGCCATCCAGATCACCACCCCCGACTTGATTGTGTACAAGGCCCTCCACGTGTACGGCATTCGCTTTCATGTCCTTCTTCATAATGCACGCAGCCGACCCCACAAAGTCCACTCGAGATTAGTTTCGTTTCTTCTCCTCCTACCTTCGCCTTCCCTGCACTCAAGAATGTAGGTTAGAACTCTTCTCAATTCCCTCAACCCCTAATTAGGCTTTATTTTATGTTCTTCAAAGGGTTAAAGTCAATATTTCCTTGGACACTGGAAATAAATGGCCATTCCCATGAATTTCAAGTACTGCGTAAGGACCGATTTTTTCTTATTTGTTTCATTTTCGTATTCTTAGTGTCTTAGGTTTTAAGCACTGAACTTGAAGGAGGTTTATTTTTTTACATTTAAGTCAATTACATTAGTTAATTTTCTATTAAGGCAATCAACTAAAAATATATGTTCACTACAAGGTATGTGCGAAATTCAGCTAAAGGGAATTTATTCAGTTTGAGATTTAAATCAGTTCAGGCAATGTGCCAAATTTAACTTAACCCCAGCAATTTATTTTTATTCTCCTATTTTTGTCACATCTTACTGCATTATCCTGTAGAGAGATCTTTGTGAAGTGCTTAAGTCAATGTAAATTTGGTTACTATGTATTATATTTTATATGATACATAGCTGATCAATTGCTGTAAAATAACATTACTCCAACGCTGCCACACTGTTTGGCATTGGGATTTCATCCCCTGAACAAAGGTTTTCAGAAATACATTTTCTTCCCTTAGCTTTCATCGTATCTCCTCTATTTGTACAATTCATTCAATATATTCTTACAAGTATTTTAGAAAATGATCTATTGCGGACTAATTGTCAGCGTTCTCTTCTTCTTGCAGCTGTTTATGTTTCTGTTCTCATTCTGTCCGGAGTCGCCCTACTTCCTTCTGATGCGCGGCCGTGAAGAGGAGGCCGCGAAGACGCTGGCTTGGCTCCGGGCTGCGGGGGTGGATGAGGCAGCCGCCGAAGTGAAGGGTATGAACGACGCCATCAGGCAAGAGCGGGAAGAGAAGGGTAGCTGGAAGGATCTCTTCTGCACAGCGACGGGCAGGAGGGCTCTGGTCATCGTACTCATACTGGCCACCACAGAGATCATGTCCGGTAGGTGCACTAACTTGCCGCAAATAACTACTCTTCGCTTGCTACACTCTTCATATGCATATTCTTATGTACCTACTCCTCATTGCAACAGAAACAGCCTAAGTCATGACTAGGCCTTTTTTATTCAAACATTAACTTATTTTATAAAAAAAAGTTTGATAATTTTAAAAATAAATTATAAAACAAAAATAAAATATATTGCTTTATTCATTTTTGTACAAATGATGTCTATGACAAGATTCCTACCACTATACTTGTACAAAGACCAGTAAGAGTAGATCATAACCTATTTTTAGGAACATACAAGGGAAAGAAAAAATGAACGAGAAACTCCTACAAAAAATACTATTAAACTTACAACTTCCAAAGCAAACTGCTGCAGAATGTAGAAGAAGAGAGGAAGAAATGTCAATAAAATGAAAATTTAATGGATTTCTCTCATTTAACCAAAATTAAAATAAGAAACAATTTTGACCCCTCCCCCAACACACAAATATAACATAAATGAATTAGATCATTAATAAACATTTCTTAATTAATATCCATTTCTACTTTGTTTTTATCAGTGTTATAAAACAAGTTGTATTTAAAAAAATGGTATAAAACACGATTTTGAAATGTATTTATGTTCTATAACATGTTTACAAGTATTGCATCAGAAGTAGATTTTCATTGATATAATTAATGTTATAAATGTTATTCTAGTTAGGCTGACAATGGCCTGAGGTCTATAGGCGAAGCATTGCAAGCCCACTATATTTAAAGTGTATGTTTCATATGTGGAGTTTGTCATTTGTTACACCGACCGTTAACACGAATCCTATCGGCTTTAATTAAATCAAATACACAATAACTCTGGTGCACTGACGCTCATTAACATTCTAAATTAACTGTTTAGACTGTGTGTTAGTATTTCCTATCAGTAAATGAGAATAGGGCTTATCTTCATTACAATATACCTTCATATATATATACTTT
>KZ807148.1:155205-170620 GCA_000696205.2 Oncopeltus fasciatus
GTAGCAGAGAGATATATATGATTTTTGTATGAAAACTTATGTTTTCAAACGGATACATACCTTTTTACAGTTTTTGATTTTTAAATGAAGTCGATTATAAAATCCCATTAATCCGGACATCAGTAAAAAATTAAATTATTCAAAGGTTTTAAATAGAAATTACTCTATACTTTAGAAATAAGGAAAGGTGAAATACTTTCGTTAACATTCGTTAAAAAATAAATATTTAATTTTTTTACGTAAAGTAACATACACATTTAGTGGTAAATTTGTTGACCGTCAAGTTTTATAAAGACAAGATTATCAGGAATCCGGTCTTGGTAGTTGAAGAATTAAAAACTAATTTGTAAAAAGAAAAACAACTTTTTTTATTTTAGCCAACGTTCTGGCCTGAATTTCAGGCCTTTATATGGGCTTAATATTAAAAATAAACATACAAAAATAATATAGACACATATATATATGTTATAATCTAACAAAAAAAAATGAAAATATAAAAATATGTGTAATCGACTATATAAAATGGAAAGCAGCAATGTTCTAAATACAATTAAACACAGGTGTTTAATTAACACAAGTGTTTAATTAACACGTAGAGAACTTTAAAAAGTTTAAAATTCTAAGTCAGAGTTAAACTCTTACCAGCGCTGAGTTTATTACATGACAATCTAGCATAACCGTTGCTTTTTAATTAAATAAACAGCTGAATATTTCATATGATGAACTTAGTGTTGTGCCTTATATTCTATGAGTTGCATTACATTTTTTATAGGGTATAAGCAACTCTTCTTCAGCAAAGAAATGTGTTTTCAGACAACTAAGCGATCCCCTAGATAAGTGTCATCAATAACAGTTAATTAAAGTGTCCTCTAGATAAATTTTGAGTGATTACTTCTTATGAGGTACAGGTCCATACGTTATAAGCAGTTTCTGAAAATAAGAGGATATCCCCAACTCTGCAGCGATGCACTTCACCGATGACCTGAATCTTGGAAGTGTTTTGTCGCCACTGATTGCTCTCTTGTTGCAGGTTTGACTACGATCCTGAGCTATGTGAGCGATACCCTCTCCAAGACGACGGGAGACGCAGAGGAAGCAGACATCGTCACCATATTCCTGGGAGTGGCATTGGTGCTGTCCACCGTACTCTCGGCTTTCACCTCAGATCGGCTCGGAAGGCGACCGCTACTCCTCATCTCCGGCTTCGGCTCGTCCGTCGCCCTCGCCGCCACCTCCGTCTTCTACTACCTGGACGAGTACGCGGGAGCCGACACGTCCGTCTTCGTCTGGCTTCCCTGCCTCTCCATACTGCTCTTCATGGTGCTCACCTCGTACGGAGTCGGGGCTCTCGTCTCTACTCTCCAGAGCGAGCTGTTCCCCAACAGCACTAGAGGCATGGCTTGCGGAGTCAATACCCTCTACCTCACCTTTATCTCTTTCGTCAATCTCAAGATGTATCAAGTCAGTACATAGGATATAAATGAATTAAATCCCATTTGTTGCCAAAGTCACAAGCGCACAGATTTGCTTACTTGGCGCGTGTTTTAGTGTAGACGTGAATTAGCGCAGCTCAGGGAACTTCATTTTGCTTACCTAATCAGGAAACTCTTCACAACTATGGTTAGAAGGAGTGGGGAGGGTTGTATACCAGTAGCCAGATACTGAACTTAAATATATCGATAGCAAAGCAGATAAACGAACTGCACAAGGCAATCAACCACGAATTTTGCTCAATAAGAAACTCAACCTTTCAGTTTATATTTAAAAGCGAAATACGAAATTTTACATGGAAAAATAAACATTTTTAGCAGATAAAACTTTCCGATGAATAAAAACCCCACATTCAATTGTTTGATTTTGGAGTTTAGCTCTTAAAATGTTGTTTTTTTATACCACAGAACCAATCTGTGTTGAGTTCCATCACTCTAAATAAAATATTACCCCCGCGAAAAAGTTAATTATACTGACAGGTGACATTTCATACCATCCCCACTCTTATTTGTCAGATTTATCTCTGTAACGGATTCATCTTTTCATTACATACCTAAAAGCCACTTGAAAAATTGTATTAAGGAACAAATAATGTCGGCTAATAAACAGCAAGATTGAAATATTTACGATGCGTTTAAACTCCCACTATCGATCATTAAATTTCGCTGTGTGACTCCTAAAGTTTATTTTGTTACTAAATTAATCTGTGAAATTAAATTGGCCACTAAATCTTAAAAAAAAGTATTATCATACTTGGCATTTAGGTATTCCCCATATATATATATATATATANCCTAGTTTCATTCGTAAATTTCTTCTTCAACTGGCGTTTTCATAAAAATTGTATTAAACAAAATCGATAGAAAATTGCATCTTACTCGTCTATTACATTCCAAAGATATCACGATTATAAATTTTGGTCTCCTTTTAAAGATCCCTCTGTCAATTGTATATATTTCTTTTTATGATAAACAATAAAAAGCCAATCTTCTAAATTTAATCTCTATTCCTATAAGTAAACAAAGGGAATTCTAAAATACTTTTTTAATATGCCTTTCATTGAAAAAGGTTCTGATACATAAATAGTCTGAAATATGATTTTACACCTACTTTGATGTCAAATAATTGACTAATCTGTCATTACTCGCATACATAAATGATATTTTAAGTCCTGCAATATATGTTAAACTATAAAAAAGAAAGTAAAAGTGTCTAAGTTCAAGTGGCCTTCCATATTGGAAACAAAAAAAAAGTACCTATCGGTTGGACTTCCTCAATAATATAGCAGTAAGCAAAGTTAATATAGCTAGAAGTTTTAAATCTTCACTTATTTCTTGCAGCTTTTGTTTCATTTTATAGTCCTTATAAATACCACTTTTCGTATTATTTTAATTAAAAGTATAAATAGTAAGGAGTAAAATATTTAATACACTTAAATATTTTATTGTAAAATATTTTACAATAATCTCATTTATTGTTTAAATAGAAAGAATTGAGTCATTCTAAGAACAACTTCGTACAACATGTAATAATATAATATGCTTGACAACGTGCCATATATTTATTTCTGATGGATTTTCCGTATAGATTATTATTTTTAAATAGTTAAGCTATTGTAGTAGCAGAGAGTGGATGCGCTATTTTCAAATTTCTATTTGTCCATTTCGTTTACACAAAATGTGTTTATTTTATTCACATATGTGTTGTTATTTACCTGCAAGATGACGACATTACTTGGATTAAGTTACTTTCTCTTTCTGCAGTTATATTAGTATGAATTACATTCTTGGGTATTTTTTTTGTTGATATCTATTTATTACTTATTTCTACTAAAGGTAATAAAAGTAATTATGACACAAAGGTTTTGACATTTCTAAAATATTACACAACACAATAAAACGCAGGCAGATTTCAAACAGATCTTTATTGATACTTTAATAGTAAATTTTACAACCAGGAGTACAATTTTTACAAATCATACATTATACGTGTTAAAAAAATAAAAACTTGAGTGTTTAACATTAACAGTTTAATTAGGTGTCTCATTAAAAATTTACTATTTGCCATAAAGTAAACTATCCCCCTTTGTTCATATAGAGAAATTAAAAATTTTTCATATTAAAAAATGTATTATATGTACTTTTGAATTATTGTATTTTTAAGCTTCTGAAAACGAAATTTTCCTTCGATCCTAATATATAATTGATCCTAATTTGTTACAATTATCTTAGTGCGGTTAAAAGGGAAAAAAATGTTCAACTAGATGAATCTAATGAAATTGAATACACGCAACCAAATTCCAAATTGAAATTGGTGGGAACCAAATTTCTTTTTCTCTAATATATTTGACAAGTTGAATCAAAATAGAGATTTACTTTTATCTCTATCACTAAACAGGCTACACGCGCGTGTGTGTGTGTGTAATATTTATTTTAACGGACGGATATTTATTATATTTAGTTATAGTACCTCCAATGTAGGATCGGTGGACTGCATAATTTTCTAATTTTTCATAATTATGAAAAAATCCACTTCAAATCAATGTGTAACTTTGATTAAATTTCGAAAGATTAAGTGGTGATTATTTTTCAGTTTGTTTCAAAACGCTTCAAAAGTGTCACAGGCAAACATACTCATACTTTTCTGCTTGTTTGGAAATTTAGACCTGCGCACTTTTCAATTCTATACTGCAGCCGGAAAAATTTATTTTCCTCATTCTGAGGGGTGTTCTTGAGGGGGTAGGAGGAACTATGTATCCCCTCTCCTCTTGCTCCTAGTCCCAAGACCACCTGGTGTGCGAGAGATAACATGATAAGATAACAAGATCCGTTAAAGTCGAGTCAATAGTTAGATTCTCTAAGGGAAATACGCTGAAATAACATTAGAAATAAATTCCATTTTAGAATCAACTGACGATTGAGTTTCAAATCAGAATGCTCATATTCAAAATTTAATATTCTGACAGAAAAATGTCAGAATGCTCATATTAAAAAATGCCAGTATTTCCATATTATTTATTAGTAGGGACTCATGCTCATTTCTCTGTGAGGCTGGGACCTGAATAAAAAGCGCCCTGTTCCAACTTTGTGGAAATGAGAGAATGATGTTTTATGTGTCGCAGTTAAATATTCCAAGAGACTTATCTCTCGCACACCAGGTGGTCTTGGACTAGGAGCAAGAGGAGAGGGGATACATAGTTCCTCCTACCCCCTCAAGAACACCCCTCAGAATGAGGAAAATAAATTTTTCCGGCTGCAGTATAGAATTGAAAAGTGCGCAGGTCTAAATTTCCAAACAAGCAGAAAAGTATGAGTATGTTTGCCTGTGACACTTTTGAAGCGTTTTCAAATCAACTGAAAAATAATTAATCTAGTTAATCTAATAATCTCTAGATGTAATTGGTAATCTGGAGAGAACTGCCCACACTTGAAACACTTGAAAGTAGATTCTTAATAAATAACTATCTTAGTATGCTTTTTATTGAAAAATGTTATGAGACAATAAACATTGTTATACGAAATTTTACACCTACTTTGGTTCTATACATTACACATTATACATAATAACAGAGTTAAAGATTTTAAATTATTGTCTCGCTTTAAACTCCTCCCCTCCAAAACGGTTTTCTGCCATTAACGAAGTCGTCTAACGGTTTGAAAATAAAATTAAAAATTGTAAATTCTAGAGTTGGTTTCATTGTTTTAAAAAATTGCAGACGCTGAAGGGCATTCAGACAGACACATACATACATTGTATATAATGTTTCCGTCACTCTGATACTGTTTTTTTTTTCAGTAAAAAAAAATTTAAGCATCGCATTAAATACTCGTCAATAGAAGTAAGAAAAGAAATGAAATTAGAAAAAAAAGGCTATTGGAAAAGTTCTCTGAAATGATGAAGAATTACCCGATCCGTGGGGGGTCATGTATCGGGGGGAAGCGGGTAATGAGCCTTAGGGAATATCCCCCCCCAATCCAGGAGATTTAGACGTTAGCCATTTGTTAAATTTACGGTCAATAACTTGATATTTAGTGTACAGGTTAGCTCATAATCCTCCCAATAGATTGCCCCCTCCCCCCCACCCCCCAACTACCGATATTCATTCTGATTGGTTCTTATTTCAGTGCCAGCCCGATAATTCAAGTTATTTATTTATCTGTTTTTTTTTTTTTGGTTTTTTTTAACCAAACTTAAAATGTTTAGCAATAACAATCCATATAGAAATTTGAATTCTATTTTATTTAAANGGACTAGGAGCAAGAGGAGAGGGGATACATAGTTCCTCCTACCCCCTCAAGAACACCCCTCAGAATGAGGAAAATAAATTTTTCCGGCTGCAGTATAGAATTGAAAAGTGCGCAGGTCTAAATTTCCAAACAAGCAGAAAAGTATGAGTATGTTTGCCTGTGACACTTTTGAAGCGTTTTGAAACAAACTGAAAAATAATCACCACTTAATCTTTCGAAATTTAATCAAAGTTACACATTGATTTGAAGTGGATTTTTTCATAATTATGAAAAATTAGAAAATTATGCAGTCCACCGATCCTACATTGGAGGTACTATAACTAAATATAATAAATATCCGTCCGTTAAAATAAATATTACACACACACACACGCGCGTGTAGCCTGTTTAGTGATAGAGATAAAAGTAAATCTCTATTTTGATTCAACTTGTCAAATATATTAGAGAAAAAGAAATTTGGTTCCCACCAATTTCAATTTGGAATTTGGTTGCGTGTATTCAATTTCATTAGATTCATCTAGTTGAACATTTTTTTCCCTTTTAACCGCACTAAGATAATTGTAACAAATTAGGATCAATTATATATTAGGATCGAAGGAAAATTTCGTTTTCAGAAGCTTAAAAATACAATAATTCAAAAGTACATATAATACATTTTTTAATATGAAAAATTTTTAATTTCTCTATATGAACAAAGGGGGATAGTTTACTTTATGGCAAATAGTAAATTTTTAATGAGACACCTAATTAAACTGTTAATGTTAAACACTCAAGTTTTTATTTTTTTAACACGTATAATGTATGATTTGTAAAAATTGTACTCCTGGTTGTAAAATTTACTATTAAAGTATCAATAAAGATCTGTTTGAAATCTGCCTGCGTTTTATTGTGTTGTGTAATATTTTAGAAATGTCAAAACCTTTGTGTCATAATTACTTTTATTACCTTTAGTAGAAATAAGTAATAAATAGATATCAACAAAAAAAATACCCAAGAATGTAATTCATACTAATATAACTGCAGAAAGAGAAAGTAACTTAATCCAAGTAATGTCGTCATCTTGCAGGTAAATAACAACACATATGTGAATAAAATAAACACATTTTGTGTAAACGAAATGGACAAATAGAAATTTGAAAATAGCGCATCCACTCTCTGCTACTACAATAGCTTAACTATTTAAAAATAATAATCTATACGGAAAATCCATCAGAAATAAATATATGGCACGTTGTCAAGCATATTATATTATTACATGTTGTACGAAGTTGTTCTTAGAATGACTCAATTCTTTCTATTTAAACAATAAATGAGATTATTGTAAAATATTTTACAATAAAATATTTAAGTGTATTAAATATTTTACTCCTTACTATTTATACTTTTAATTAAAATAATACGAAAAGTGGTATTTATAAGGACTATAAAATGAAACAAAAGCTGCAAGAAATAAGTGAAGATTTAAAACTTCTAGCTATATTAACTTTGCTTACTGCTATATTATTGAGGAAGTCCAACCGATAGGTACTTTTTTTTTGTTTCCAATATGGAAGGCCACTTGAACTTAGACACTTTTACTTTCTTTTTTATAGTTTAACATATATTGCAGGACTTAAAATATCATTTATGTATGCGAGTAATGACAGATTAGTCAATTATTTGACATCAAAGTAGGTGTAAAATCATATTTCAGACTATTTATGTATCAGAACCTTTTTCAATGAAAGGCATATTAAAAAAGTATTTTAGAATTCCCTTTGTTTACTTATAGGAATAGAGATTAAATTTAGAAGATTGGCTTTTTATTGTTTATCATAAAAAGAAATATATACAATTGACAGAGGGATCTTTAAAAGGAGACCAAAATTTATAATCGTGATATCTTTGGAATGTAATAGACGAGTAAGATGCAATTTTCTATCGATTTTGTTTAATACAATTTTTATGAAAACGCCAGTTGAAGAAGAAATTTACGAATGAAACTAGGAAAGGGTGGATGCTCTTACGCTCATTAGTCAGTCGGCTGATAAAATCTATAACCATTTTAATGAAACGTGAGAAAAATGCTTTGATTGTGCACCTCCTTCGTGACGGACTACTTGTTATTATTATTTTCTTTTATTATTTTTCAGATGCTACGTATACGTTGTTTGAAACGCAAAACACAAAATTTAGTGGAGGAGAGATTATGATTTTGATTTTTTAGGTCAATTACAATAATTAATTTCCTAATGAAAAAATAAACTAAAAGCTAATTGTTAATACACCAAAATTTGAAAAAGTTGGCCGAGTCACATATATGAAAATTGACAATATAGTCAAATAACGCACAGACAATATTCCAATCGAGGAAAAGAGAGATTATGAGAAGGGAGAAGGACAAGGGTTGAAGAATGTCAGAGCTGGTGTGCTGTAGGTGGACAGTAAGGCTGCGACTGTCTTTCTCTCTTTGCGCTGCCCACTATAGCTCTGCGCAGGCTATAGTTTCCATCAGGGCGAAGGACAAGGGTTGAAGAATGTCAGAGCAGGTGTGCTGTAGGTGGACAGTGAGGCAGCGGCTGTCTTTGTCACTTTGCGCTGCCCACTACAGCTTAGCGCAGGATATAGTTTCCATAAGGGCGAAGGACGAGGGCTGAAGAATGTCAGAGCTGTTGTGCTGTAGGTGGACAGTAAGGCAGAGGCTGTCTTTGTCACTTTGCGCTGTCCACTATAGCTCTGCGCAGGCTATAGTTTCCATCAGGGCGAAGGACAAGGGTTGAAGAATGTCAGAGCTGGTGCGCTGTAGGTGGACAGTAAGGCTGAGGCAGTCTTTCTCACTTTGCGCTGTCCGTAATCGTTCTGCGCAAGCTATAGTTTACATAAAGACGAAGGACGAGGGCTGAAGAATGTCAGAGCTGGTGTGCTGTAGGTGGACAGTGAGGCAGCGGCTGTCTTTCTCTCTTTGCGCTGTCCACTATAGCTCTGCGCAAGCTATCGTTTCCATTAGTATATGCACATTATCTTAGCGCGAATGTGAGTCCTACTTATGCTCTGAGAATGGGAATTTAATAGTGAATCATAACGCATTCGTAATTTGGTTGAAAGGAATACTAGTGTTTATGTGTAAATTCAGCTTTTCAAGATGAGTTTTTTTTTTTGTTTTTTTTTTAACAGTAAAATGAACTTTAAATGTTTCAGGTGATAGGGGACAACATCGGTTACTGCCTGAACTTCGCTATCTTCACAATCTTTACTTTTTGCGGGACATTGACTATCTACTTCATCTTACCTGAGACGAAGGGAAAGACATTTCACGAAATACAGAACATTCTTCAGAAAGAAGTATCCTGAGGTAGAAAATATCCTGCCGTGAAAAAAAAAATTCAGTTAAATGAGACTGCCGTTCTAACTCATTTCTTAGGCAGTGCACTAGTGTAAGATTGTTGTGAATAATTAGCAAGAATGTTTTTGAAGGAGTCATCTAGTAGCGAATATTAGCAAACTTATTATTAATTAAAATTCATACAAAATTATGCTTATTTAATTATGTCATTGGAAATTCGTATTTGAAAGCTATCGTTTAAAAGCGATAATGGATTCATTAATGATCTCATTTTGTATCATAAAATCAAAGAAATATATAACACAAACAAATTGATAAATGAAACGCAGTTAAAAGTTTTTTTTTTTTTACAATTATTTTTTATACTAAAAAAAAGCTGAGTTCTTATCTAAGTTGTAGAAATATAAGATAAAACTAGTCTTGCTATGAAAGATATTTTAAAGTAGTTTAATAGTAAAAAAACAGAGTTTAGTTACACTTTAGGTGCTGTGTTGTTTTTTAAAAAATACTTATAAAATGATTTATTTTTTTATTATTCAGATATGAATTGTTGCTTATTATTATCAATATTAGAGAAAAAGAAATTTGGTTCCCACCAATTTCAATTTGGAATTTGGTTGCGTGTATTCAATTTCATTAGATTCATCTAGTTGAACATTTTTTTCCCTTTTAACCGCACTAAGATAATTGTAACAAATTAGGATCAATTATATATTAGGATCGAAGGAAAATTTCGTTTTCAGAAGCTTAAAAATACAATAATTCAAAAGTACATATAATACATTTTTTAATATGAAAANACATAGATTTTATAATTATTTTGTTACAAGAAAACTTTAAGAGTAAGACAGTCAGTTCAGTGATTTTTTAATAAATGAATACAAAGTTGTTTTTTTAATGTTTTTATTTTCCGTTCAACCACTTGAAGAACTGAAGGTATTTTGTTGAACCTGAATTATTGATTATATTTCTTAACTATAAACTTGATGTGCCCAAAGAGGTTCAATTAGTTATATTTAGTTTTGATGTTTGATACAAGAGTAAGAATAATGTTTCAATTCGCTTTGAGGTCCTCTTTTTAGTGTCAAGTTCCTAGGGACCTACACTTCCAGAGGGTCTACTCTTCCTGGGGCCTATCCTTCATGAAGGCCAACACTTCCTGGAGGCCTAGACTTCCTGGGGGGCCTAAACTTCCTGGGAGGGCCTACACTTCTAAGGGGCCTTCACTTCCTAGGGGCCTACCCTTCCAGGGGGTCTACACTTCCTGGGTGCCTACACTTCCTGGTGGCCTACACTTCAACGGGGCCTACACTTTTGGGGGGCCTACACTTCTTGGGGCCAACACTTCCTGGGGGCCTACACTTCCAGGGGGCCTACAATTCCTGGGAGCCTACACTTCAACGGGGCCTACACTTCTAGGGAGCCTACACTTCCTGGGGGCCTACACTTCTAGGGGGCCTTCGCTTCCTAGGGGCCTACCCTTCCAGTGGGTCTACATTTCCTCGGGGGCTGCACTTCCTGGGCGCCTAGACTTCTTGGAGGCCTACACTTCCTCGGGGGCTGCACTTCCTGGGTGCCTAGACTTCCTGGTGGCCTACACTTCCTCGGGGGCTGCACTTCCTGGGTGCCTAGACTTCCTGGTGGCCTACACTTCCTCGGGGGCTGCACTTCCTGGGTGCCTAGACTTCCTGGTGGCCTACACTTCAACGGGGCCTACACTTTTGGGGGGGCCTACACTTCCTGGTGGCCTACACTTCAACGGGGCCTACACTTTTGGGGGGCCTACACTTTCTGGGGGCCTACACTTTCAGAGGGCCTACAATTCCTGGGAGCCTACACTTCAACGGGGCCTTCACTTCCTAGGGGCCTACCCTTTCAGGGGGTCTACACTTCCTCGGGGGCGTCACTTCCTGGGTGCCTAGACTTCCTGGGTGCCTAGACTTCCTGGAGGCCTACACTTCCTGGTGGCCTACACTTCCTTGGGGGCTGCACTTCCTGGGTGCCTAGACTTCCAGGGGGCCTACACTTCCAGGGGGCCTACAATTCCTGGGAGCCTACACTGTCTGGAGGCCTACACTTCCTGGGGGGCCTACACTTTAAATCACTATAAGACTACTAATAATAAGAAATAAACGTTACTTCTTATTATATCTTACATGAACAATAGTCAGGGTCCATGTTATTGATGTTTGTTCTTAAGATGGATCAAGTCTTAGGTGCCCATAACGAAGGTTTTGAAAAATGAAAAAATATATATGAAGGATATATTATCTATTTAATATCACTGACCAAACTCAAAGTACGAATGATATGATACGCACAAGGTCAACTATTCCAAGCATAATAATGTTAAATAAAATATACACTTTTTTATAAATAGCACTGTGTACATTAATTTTACCTTTTCCTACCCAATTATTCGTATGTTTTATTTATATAAAATCTTCAAACTGTTCTTTATTGAGAAAAAAAAATGGAAGCTCAATATCATTCACATGTCATTCAATCTGTCTTAAACACTCGTGCTCAGCGATTGATTGACGTTGACTGTTTGAATTTTTGTGGGGTATAATCCAATGTAATTTCCAATGAAAAATGAGCAGAATTTGTCGGGTGGAGGACAATGGGGAATCGGAATTTGACAGAAGCAGGAGAGTGAATGGTAATCCACCCGTTTCAATGAGCCGCGAACTATGGACGTAGAACACAGATACAAATTGGAATTGTTAAGCAAAATACAAAAGGCCTGTTTTAGCAAACTCGTCATTCATCATCAGAGTCATCGGTAAAGGGAACGACTCCGGTGATTGATTATACAAATAATCAGTACGTGAAACGAACGAATATTGATTGATACTATACGACAACAATGATAGTCGCCTGAAATTTATCTACAGCTCGTTAGGTTTATGAGTGTATGATAGCGGAGGAGGGGGGGGGGGATAATATTTAATTTAGCCCACTGTGAAATAAAAAAATATTCAATCAAACTTAGTTACTAGCGTTTAGATAATTATTTTTAAATCTTTTATATAGCATACAAATTAGTTGACGAGGACTGTCAGTTTTATTGAAGGTTTAAATTCGATTAGACACATTTTGCCTGAATTATAAGTGACAATTATTTCTTAATGTCTATAAATCTTCCATATATAATATTAAAATTAATATTTTTACATAATTTTAATTATACAATAATATCATAACATTAATTGTTGGAATTTGCTTAATCATTAAACAATATGATTCTAGGGAATTCACTTTGGTTGTTATGGTAATTTAAATCCTGAATAAAGAACTCTTTTTCATCCAAAAACTAAATGTATATAAAATGTAGTAATGGTTATTCAGCAAAATCTGCCCGTCAGTATTGAATGTTTATTTGAAACGATAATACAGTGTTAACTTTGGTGAATTTAATATAGAACTCTCTATTTGTAGTAATTATTATTTGTAAAGGGGATAATTTGGCATTAAACTAGTAATTCCAAAATATGCTTTGTAAAGCAGCAAAGTGGAAGATCTTGAAAAGGGGGGAACTAAATCCAGACACAAGAGAAATAGTTTCTTAGAAATAGTTTCCCCAAAATAGGCTCGTACAGTAGTGGCTAAATTTAATTATTATTGACTTTGAGTGTGTTTCTCTCACTTAAAGTAACTTCCCTGCACTTTACTAAATATTAAATTTTCTTTTATTATCATATTTTTCCCTCTCGAAATATTTAAGATAAATTTGTACAAATTTACCTTAACATATTTTATTTTATAGAGTAAAATATAAATTTGTAAAATATTTTACCATTATTACCCCAAGATTACCAGCACATTTTTTTTTTTTTTTTTTTTTTTTTAGGTAATGAAATATTGAAGGTTTGTCAATTTGCGTCCTCTTTTCCTCATCAAAATCCGTTTCCCCCTCGTGTAACGATATTAACGAACTCATCAAACGGTTTGTAAGTTAACATGAATAAATTTAATTTATCTTAGGTAGAATAGGTGAAAAATCGATGAAATATGTTTAAAAAAAGTTTCTTCATTTTATCAACAAAATTAGTAATATGCTTCAAGTGTAAGACTTCAAGAGTTCAATTTTCTTATCAACTTAAGAATGTTTTCTTTTATAATAAAAAAGGTGCACATATATTTATTTCCCTTAACAAAATAACAAACTCACTTCATGCTTTTAACTCCGGCCAGAATACTAGTGCAGTGACTAATTATTAGTAAAGCATAAATCCATTTAAAGATTTTTTGGGGGATAGATTTAATTTCTAAGTTTAGGGACTTACCATTCACTACTATCTGTTTCACTATCTGTCATGGACAATTGCATTCCAATTTCCGACTCCTTATGGTCTCTCTTTATTCTACCTCGTTCTTTTTCACCCAATGGTGAAACCCATAGGGTCCAGATGGGTCACTTCTGGCCATACGTTAAGCCATGGTAACCTCTTTGCTTTCATGACATACGCAATCGACTACTTCAGTTGTACTTTCCCGACCATAAGTCTAGGTCTCCGTCTCATTCGTCACTCGTTACCGTTCGAAGGACTTTTTCATGATTTACAGCTGTACATTAGTACCGGCTTTACTATTGCATTGGATTCCCTCAACTTAGGGGATCTTCCTCGACTTTATAATAGAGGCGACTTGCAAAAAGACGCATGTCTATATGCCTAAGGAAATTGAAGAAATTTGAGGTACCTTTTATAACCATGAATTTTGTTAAATATGCATTGGCTCCTAGGGTGGTGTCTCCTGCCGTTGTTATCATAGCATCAGGACTGAATTTCCTTTTTTCCTGCCAAATGTTGTTATATCTTCTACATGTACGGAATTTATGTGGTCTTCCACCTTGTATTACACTTCCAAATTCTTTATAATTCATCTTTAACAACTGTCTGTTTTTTTTTTTGTTTTGTTTTTTTGTTTTTTTAAATCGGGGAGTTATTTTGATCAATGTAACTTATTTTCTGCCCAGTGGTAGAGTAGAGTTATACAATTTTGTCAGCATGTCAGTTGCTGTCTATTCTGAAACATTACTCATAGAATGTCTCTTTTGACCTCATAATGCTCTTTAAAGGTATTTCTAATAATCACCTTGGTTACCTCATATTTCTATTATCTTTTTCTTTCTGAAGATTCTTGGTTATCTACGCAAGATATTTTGCTTACCTTCTATCCTCGTCGACATATAAACAGTTGTCTATAAAACATTTATTTTTTCTGTATTTCTTTATTCACATTCTTCTCAATCTCTTTCCAACAATTACGTCCTCTAGTTCGTGGGATTTGGACATATTCTTCAGCTCAATGTAGCATACTAAAGAGATTTCCTGATCTTTGAGCTTATAGATTTAATTACATATTCTGTTGATGTTTGAAGGTGGTAACTGGACTGTTCTTAATCAATATTTCAACTAATGCATGGCTAATCATTGCGGTCGGCTGCCTTGTAAATCCACACATCCTGGATAGAGCTTCTATGCTCTAAGCTCACTAGAAATGATCGATCTGGTTTTAGACCCTGTTTCCATTACCCACTATCCACTTTTTGCTTTATTTTTACTTTTATTAGCAAACGCCTAATACATGGCACACGCGCTTTTGCTGTATTCAGTTAAGAAACGAATACGTATTCTTTTATGAGATATGTCATGGCATCAACGTGAATTCCTTTCGGAAATCTACTAGGACTTGTTAGCTTTTTAGGCAGAATTTAAACATCGGATAGTTGATATTAGATGATTTTAGTTGGGGTTCGGTCAAGGTAGATTAAAAAATAATACAAATTAAAAAAGTGTATTTTTTAAAAAGATTATCTGATTATTACATACAGAATACGTAATTAAAAGATTATATTATAGGCAGATCATATTTTTAAAAAAAAAAAAAAAATACTTTTTTTAAACTTTATTTTTATTTTTTTTTTTGGAACTACCTTGACCGAACCCCAACTAAAATCATCTAATAATAATATCTACGGTCAAAAAACTCTCTTTTTGAACATACATCGGATAGTTAAGTTTATCATTCGATATTTCTTAGTCTGCATCGTTATCGCTTGTCAGTCTTCTTAGTATTTTCCCCTACTTTATTTAAAGTTCTTGTTTACATTTAATAATCATTTACTGTGTCAAATTGGTGTTATTTGCCGAGCTTTCGCACATCATGTGATGGCTTCTTCAGGGCTGAAAAGAGAATGAGAGTTGTTAGATTTATTTATTTAGTTATATCACAACATCACACAGCATGATGTGCGAAAGCTCGGCAAATAACACCAATTTGACACGGTCCAACACGGAAGAAGAAACGGTAAATACTTCTGACGACCGTCGAAGCCTACGTGAACAAT
>KZ807148.1:178950-191720 GCA_000696205.2 Oncopeltus fasciatus
AGAATATGTATATTATATATATTTTTTATATTTTAAATCCAAATAAAATAAATCTGTTTTAGCCGATAAGTTTTAACTCTAGCAATCTATTGCCTCTCGAATTAGTTCTCGAATTTCCCGAAAGAGTATATTTAGTGGTTCAGTAAGGACTACAGACATTTACAAGCTAATTATTGATAATAAAATGATGGGATTACCTGCAGGTAGAAGGAGACAAGAACTGGCGAAATAGATAATGAGAGGGTATAAAATATTCTCCCCCACTACAACTGCTGCTCCTTAGAAAACAGTCGCATGTTAGAGATGTTATGAGCGGAAAAGTTATTCAGAATGAGACTTATGCGAGCTTTAAATAGACCGTTGTTTCAGTGAGAAATAAAACACCTGCCAGCGCGGAAGAGAGTACGAAGCTTGGGGGGGGGGGGGGGAGAGAATTCAGAACCTGACCCAGGTATCACAAATAGGAACAATGTGGGAGAATTTGTACGTCACAATGCACCTCAGACAATGAAGGCTATGGAGAGGATCTGGGAGGAGAAAAATACATCTAAAATACAACTCAAGTGTATTGATAGGAATAAATAATGAAATAAACACATGTAAACACATTTTCTTCAAAAAAAGTATATGAACATTTTTTTCAATGGATTAATGAAAGAATGAGTCACCTTTATACTCACATCAAAGTTAATACGCCTAGCCGCGTTTGGAAGACACAAAATTCAACATAATGCTAATACTCTAAAGAAAACAATGCCTGTCTCGCAGGACCTGTATAGACTAAGAGCATTCCTTAGTGCTGCAGTTGGGATATTTGAACCTTCCATCCCAAGCAATACTCCCCCTTTCAAAATATATAATTTATCAGTAAACTAATCTCAATCGGTCTGATTACTCTAAACTAAATATTAAGCCAGCTACGAGGAAATCAGTAGCGGATATAATATTAAACCTCCTTCAGGAAATCTTCTACTCCTATTCGTCAGATTTCGTTCAAGAGGAAAGAAGCTCTATATATCTTTTCTATATTTAAACAAATTTCTTGATCTGCACAAACGGGAGTACGGATCCTTCGAGGAAAAGATGATCAAACTCTCTTTTACTACCAACATTCATGAGAGAATCACTAGAAGATTAAGACCATCCAACACAGCAGATTAACAGTTCAACTCAAATTCCTCTAAAAGATTTTAAACGTTTAATTTTAAGTATGTATAAAGGAATTCAAAATTATTCTTAATTAAGCATATCAAAAACATATTTCTTACCCCCATACATTTCTAAAATACCCTCGGGGGAGCATGGCTGGAGACAGCGGGGCACTTCAGGAAGAGGTGCCTGGAAGGACCTTCTTTTTCTTTTTCTTTTATTTCTACGTTATAAGGGGTGGAGTTAGTTGCTTTTCTTTATGGAATTTGTTAAGTCGCATTTAAATGGAAAATGAATGACTAAGTTCATTATTGAGAGAAAATAATTTTCAGCAACTCCACACAGATTTTTTGCAAGACAAGGAAATTGCAAATACTAATATTAATCAACTGCTATGCAGAGAAATTCGTTTAGCTCCTATATTTATTCTCTCTTTTTATATAAACAGATAAGATATATAGTCCAGATAGCATATAAGTTCCAACGGTGAGCATAGAAGTACGAAAAGTAAAACATTCACCTTGCAAAATTACGAAACGAACTATAAAATAATATTCATTAATATTAATTTAGTTGTGGTTTATTATCCCACGTAAATTTTAAACAATTAATGAGAGGGAATAGAATAAAAAAAATCTATCTGTCCCAGCAAGGACTGGAACCTGGATCTCCTGCTTTCAGGGCCGGTATGCTAACCATTGCATCACCGGGAGAGTAAGATAACTTATTTATTATACTTCTATATATTAGATAAATTCTACAACAATTTCGTTTTTAAAAGTCATTGTTAAACATAAAACAGTTACTTTAGCATCCTGAAAAAAGTAATTTAATTGTTTCAAATTTATCAGATAATTATTTGTTACCTCCAGAAAATATTTTTTAGAAAAAGCTAACTGACATTACAGAACAGACTATTTTGTGTTTTTAAAAGTTCGGTATTAATACATGTTTTATGTAATAAATGAATAAAAGTCGATAATAGATAAATAAATAAACATATATATATNTATATATATATATATATATATATATATATATATATATATATATATATATAAGTATATATAGGAAATGAAAGACTCGCGGCTGTGATATATAGCAATCAAGAATAGGTGGGACAGAGAGTGCAGTGCACACACAAAAAGAAAATATCACAAGGAGCAAATATTTGGGGGATCCCTCACCCTTCGTTGGTGAGAAGTGAAGAGATACTGTATAGTAGATACTAGCTATTATCTGTGCAGAGAAGAAATTTATAGTATTATATAGAATGAGATCTTGGTAATTTACTTTCAATTACACATGCCAGCTAATTATACGAAATGAATGATTTTATAAATTATCTATACATTCAGTTTTTTAAATTTTATTTTTACTCTGTCTTCTTTCAACAATTTAAGGAAACACTATTAACCAAATTTTTCATTATTATCAACAAAATTTGGCATGTCATTTATGAATAAAATAAAAAGCTGATTAGTTAATGACCACAACGCAGTAAATAGGATTGGAGATTTATCTAAAATGCCAAGTATAATTAAATATTTTTAAAAAAATGCTTCTGCGGTAATATTTAGTTTAGTTATTTTATCAATAAAGAAATCTTCATTGAGTTTCAAAGTACTTTATACAAATTTGCTTATAGATATATAAGGAAATATATTATTGAAGATAAAGATAACTATTAGGGTAATAAATTACCTGAACCCTAAATTCTAATTCTCATATAAAACGACAAATAGTTTATAATGTAATTTGGTGTTTCATTATAAATTTAAATAAGTAGGTTTATGTTCTTTATTGAGAACAGTACTTAAAGAGTGTTTTCTCTGGCTAACTAAAATTTCATTGATAGAAGTTAGTGTTTGTCTATAGAAATTTAGTGTATTTTATTTTGTTATATTATCTACAAATAAGTTTCATACGTAGTGCAGACTGTCTACAAATCTTGAGCAAACGAAATATAGGCAGACTGATGTATCAGACAGCATATAAGTTTTTAAGATTGGGGATAACCAAACTACATAGGGAATCAATTTTCAAGTTTTGAAAATCGTTGACTGATTTTTTTTTTTTTTTTACTACTGCCTCTTTATTAGTAAATATTTGGATGTACAATGTGCTATAAATAGCAGTCCGTGTGCTATGGTGGTGTGAGTGTAATTGGTACACCACCTATAGCGACCCTTTTACCCGTAGGTATTCGTTGACTGAACTCTCTCAATAATCTTATAAAGCAGGCCAAATATTCCCCGTCATTTCTCTCATTTCCCACAATATAACTTAATATATATGATCGAATTATATATGTTTATAAAACAAATATATAATGTTTTTATTTTATTGTCTATAACTAAAAACATTTTGTGGCAGACTATCCCACGAGAGGATAGGTCTGGTTGGATAGCTCCTGCAGGGCGAAGGTAGCCAAGTCTTATCTACTGCAGGGGTTGGTGGCCGACTGGTACTCACCCCTCTGCCTAGAGTTATGCGGTTGGGCCTCTGCTCAATACGTACGGCCTCCCCCCTCACACCCCTGGGGGAGGGGCAGGGGCGCGAGTCTCCCCCCCCTCCCACAGAAAATTATGATGCTCTTAAGACAGACATTAGGAGAGATCTCGAGGGGGTGAGAGAGGCCGTGGGGGATGAGATACCAAGGAAAGTTATCACTATCACTAATATACGCGAGGTGCATGAGAGATTCATGAGTCCTCAACTTCTTACCGCGTAGCCCACCCCATTATATCGCAGACTTTTAGAGACCAAATTTTATTTTTATTTTTTTTTTTCCATTTTCCCCCTAAGGATCGCCGGCAGATAACACTGGGGAACACATTTTTTGTTGAGTTAGACCTGACACTGTTTTTCACTAATTCTTGGCGTCTGAATCTGAGAATAACCAAAGATTTTGTCTATCACGTCAACTTTTTAGACTACAGGCTATCCTCAGAAATCATAAAAATCATGCATAAAAAACAATGCACAATCATGCATTTAAAAGAACATAAAGTAAAAACGTACCAAATATACAGTTTACAAAACATTTAATGTAAATTTAATCGAGGTTATACATATAAAATTCTTCAATTAATGAACATTACTTAAAAATTTAGATAAAAATTTACGTTTGTAGCTTTTTATGGAGTGTTCAGTAAGCGTACAATCGCGCTTGACACTCCAACAATAGTCAGCCATCATATGTACGTCCCATCTACCTTTATACCTTGTTTCCATGACCCTCAAATCTTAATGGAAACACTCACCCTGCTCATCACTCACATTACCAAGATTGTCCGGGAAATTAGCAAGGTGGCTGTGTAAAAAAAATGCAATTTAATACTCATGAGATTTATATATATATANAATACGGATATGGCATTCAAAAACATTGTTAAAGACTTTCTTGGAAATACACGAGCATTGAATTACTCTGAAATTGTCCAGCAACTCTTGGAAAGCTTCCAAAGCTAGGTTGCAACATGAGTATTAAATTGCATTTTTTTTACACAGCCACCTTGCTAATCAAATCCTAATATATATATATGTGTGTGTGTGTGTGTGTGTGTGTGTGTGTGTTTAAACAGAATCCTTTTCCCAACAGACAACTATTGAAAATGTAGTTTAAAATAAAAATGTATTTTATAGTAATTCTATAAATAATTCTTATCCGCTTCACATAGTGATGAAGCTGAGAATTCTGCAAGCAACATCCGAAAAATATAAGTTTGGAAGTTTTGCTTAATCTTCTACAAAATGGAAGCATTTGCAATTGACGTTTAGGTGGGAAAGTCGTTTCCTACATAACAGGAGATAATCTCCCACTATTAAGCTAACTTATATACGGATCCCTTTGACGCACCTTGGTTGTAAATGAGTACAAAACACAAAAACTAATATCAGTTTTCGAATGCTAGACATTTCTATTCCGCGACAACTGACGGTGTATTGCTTGCCTTATACGCTTTTTTAAAAGCTTACTGAAATAATATGCTCCATTAGAAAGACTCAATGAGCTTGATTTGTTACTTATTAGTTTCAAAATGAGGTTAGTAAGAGACGTGCGAGTAAGGTAACGGGGAGGCATTTCGTTCCCTAATGCACGTTTCGTTCTCTGGAAAGGGAAAGAGCTTCTCCAGAAATTCTGCAAGTACTACAGATCCTTAGTGGAATCCTTGGAAAAGACCTGCGAGTAAGGTGACGGGAAGGCATTTCGTTCACTAATGCTCGTTTCGTTCTCCCGAAAGGGAAAGTGTTTCTCCAGAAATTCTGCAAGTACTACAGATCCTTAGCAGAGCCATTGGTATGAGACGTGCGAGTAAGGTGACGAGGAGACTATTCGTTCACTAATGCTCGTTTTGTTCTCTCGAAAGGGAAAGAACTTCTCCACATATTCTGCAAGTACTGTCGGAATAGCAGTCATCCTTTAGAACTCACGAAATAAGATATAAGATACAAGATAAAATCAGATATTTTAAGATATTTATTCCTCGGAAAATGAGTCAGCCATCCCTTACCATCCAAACAAAGCCTGAGAAACGGAAGGTAGGTGTCAGAGTGACTCCCGTTATTTAGAATTTTTATACATGATCGGGACCATCGAAAACTAGAGGACGTCCCTTTAAGGACAAAAAGCCTGAGAACCGGATAGTTGGTGTCAGAGTGGCTGCCCTTATTTAAAATTATAGACATGGTTGGGACATATGGGATATTGTGTGCTGTCCCTTCAAAGACAGAAAGACCTTACCTGCTGTTTCCTGCGATTGGGTTCTCCCTCCAAGAAGGAAGGTCCCTTGACGAGGGCGGATATATGGCAGTAGTCTATCGAGGCATGTCTGTAGTATTCTTCGGCACACAGGAGCTATTTCAAGACAACCTCTTCCATACACTTTTGTAAGTGTAAAACTTTTGTATCTCATTCTACATATAGATTTAGATCATATAGATCTTACTCATTACCTTTTAGTTAATTCTTTAATTTGATTTAACATAAGACATTTGATCCCCTGTGAGAACTAACTCTTTGGACGTGATCTCAAGCAGCTAAATCAATTTAGAGGACTTTCAACGTAGGGTTAATTGTACTTATTACTCCAAGTAAATAAAGGAATAAATTTCTTTCTTTTTTGAACTATCCTCACCTTTTATCATAAAAGGATTGGGAAGGGCCTTTATTCCTTCCTCCTATCGGCAGCATTTAACGTTGTCACTCGAGTTAGACTACTATTTAACTGCCCTAATACGACGGTACTACAGATCCTTTCCGGAGCCCTTGGAAAGAGACTTCTCTCATTTACACTTAGTTTTACGCAAGTTTTAAGGCACTTCAAGGCAGTGGGGCTCCCTTAGTTACTCCCCTCTCAAAGGATAAACTTTATTTGTGCTCATTAGTAAATTCGAAAGTGAATTAGAATTAGAAGAGTTCCTAATGAAAAAAAAATTAAAGATAATAAAAGTTTTTCTGCCGCAATAAAAACTATAAGCTTTTTAGAACGATAATAATTTATTATTAGATGTTTCTTTGTTGATGTTCGGTCTAATTCTACCTTGAAAAATTCTACCTTGACCGATCCTGAACAAAAAAAATCTAATAATAATATCTACTGTCAAAAAACTCTCCATTTGAAGATAAAAAATGATTTTCCTAGAATATTTGTTTTCAGTTTCAAAAGAAATCTGTTCCCATAAGCAAATAAATTTCCAAAGTTTGCAATCCACTCTAAAGTATTTGACACTTCAACAGCATTTATTATATAAAATTAATGTAGGATTAAATACCACAACAAAAGTAATATTTATTATAAAATTAAGATTGGTTCTTAAAATGAGGCCATGATATCACCTGCTATCCCAATAAGCTTCATCTAAGTACTATAAATATATCCAAATGAAATCAACAGATTGGTGATAATGACATTTACGGTTGACATATGAGGTGATACGCTATCTCCATTAGCAGCATATTTACCTTTAGTAAGACTATAAATGATGAACATTATTATACTCTGAACAACATATGCAAGATTATATAAATATTTATATATATTAGGATAATATGATAGATGTATTGAATTCCCACTTAACATCAATGAACTCTCACACTTCATAGATAATATATAAGTAGAAAAATGAACAAAATGAGAATTATTAGAACTATAGTCGACGTTAACTTAACGTACTTAAGAGTAAGGTGCATAAAATTAAAAAAAATTGTTTCATAATTTTCACGACCAAATAACAAAACTATTATCTCGGATATAAAAGCAAATTAAATAGGCCACTATAATTCACTTAGAGAAAATTAGTCTTCTGGTGTATTTCAATTGCATAACGAAAGAGCTTAAGAACTTACGGAACTAGGTGGCTGGGTGGCCAAGTTCAAAAGTAATTGTACAATTCCTATTTGTCCCATAATGTCCAAATGGGACTTAAGTATGAACTGTCCGTCTCATATATGCTACTTTAGTATGAAGATTCCTTGCAGGCTCCAAAATCGGCTTATGTTTGAACTGTCCCTCCCATATATGCTATTTTAGTAGGACGATTCCTTGCAGGCTCCAAAATCGGCTTAAGTTTGAACTGTCCCTCCCATATATGCTACTTTAGTTGACGATTCCTTGCAGGCTCCAAAAGCGGCTTAAGTTTGAACTGTCCGTCTCATATATCCTACTTTAGTTGACGATTCCTTGCAGGCTCCAAAATCCGCTTATGTTTGAACTGTCCGTCTCATATATGCTACATTAGTAGGACGATTCCTTGCAGGCTCCAAAATCGGCTTAAGTGTGAACTGTCCCTCCCATATATGCTACTTTAGTATGGCGATTCCTTGCAGGCTCCAAAATCGGTTTAAGTGTGAACTGTCCCTCCCATATATGCTACATTAGTAGGACGATTCCTTGCAGGCTCCAAAATCGGCTTGATATTTTCCATTTCCCTTAAGGAAAATACTATAAAGGAATTATATTTTAAAAGAGACCCGTTCGGCTATGCTTTTCTTTCTTATTATTGAGCAGAGAAGCATTTTGACCTAAATCTTTGTCGGATTTTACTTGAATGGAATGTCTCCTGTTAAAGGCAGACCCTTGCCTATATTTCCGAGCAAAATGGCCGGTTTCTGTAGTGGGGGGGGCCTTATCCAGCAGCTAAGTAATCCTTACCGAAGTCTATTCAAAGTCTGAAATCGATGTCAGCTTTTCTTCATCACTGGATTAAGTAATTAGGAAAGTTTCGCTCCCGCCAGTTGCGACCCGCTTTCAGAGGACTCCTTTGTGCAGAGAGCAGTTCTATGATTAACTCTCTATAAATAAGGAAACTGAGGGGTAGCTTTGTAATTAATAAATTGATAGAGTAAGGAAAATATTCCGAGCCGAATAAAAGATTATGCCTTCCATCATAATATATCAATTTATAGCCTGTATCAAAGGGTTTTCTCTTACATTTAGGCAAGAGTAGTCTATTTATAAAAAAAAGAAAAAAAGAAAAAAAAAGAGAGAGATAGGAGTGCTTCAGAATGGACGGAATTCATACCGAACCTAAATTTATAAATTTAACTTTGCATTTAAAATCGACATACCATATTAACTATAAAAAATTTGAGACTATGGACTATGGTATTATATATATACATCTAGCTACATCCCATACATCCCATTACACTGATCCCCAAACAAAATAAATCACTCGCAAATCTCTCATCGCGTTATTAGCCTGCTCCCTATCCTTTCGAAAATTGAAAAAATCCTATTAAAACGCATGTTCCCGATCCTGCAGTCCAACAATCTAATCCCCAATCATCAGTTTGGATTCCGCCCTCATCACTCTACAATACAGCAAGAGTTCGCGTTATAGATCGAATCTAATCATTCCTTGAGAAAAAGGAGTATTATATGGGTGCGCTTCTGAATGACTCACAGGCCTTTCATCGTCCGGGTCACAAGAACTTTCTATGCAAGCGTATCTTCGTCAGTACCCTTTATCTATTTATTTCCTCCTATTTAAACGTAAGATTTTTCCGGGTCTGAAAGGAATCAGAACACTTCAACTACTGCCCTGTAGAAGCGGAAGTTCCTAAGGCCAGTGTGGTCGGACCCATCCACTATATAATTTATACTTCTGACTTTTCAACGAAAAGTTGGAAGTATAAATTAGATAGGCTCTGCTTCCTTTGGCGACGACACGGCCATCATTGCGTCAGATCCTGATTCCACATTTGCCATAAATATCCTTTAAGGACACCCAAACCACATAGCCACTTGGTGTAAGATGCCACGTTCAGCGGCGTGTCGTCAAGTCACTTTCACTATCCACACCAAGCCTTGCTCCCCAATCCAACTCCGTAAGATATATCTCGGTTTCTATTTGGACTCAAGACTTACTTGGAAAGACCACTCGGATGAACATTGAAATTATCAGTACACACAAAATTAACAATATAAAAAAAAATATTCTTAAGCCTATTTGGACATACGATATAGAACTTTGGGGCATCTCTGGGCCTTCCAATATCCAACGCATCCAATCCCTCCAGTCCAAAGTCCTCACAACCATTGCCATTGCACTCTTCTATGTATCCGACTCAACCCTTCATAATGACCTCAAAATCGTTTCTCCAAATTCCATTCCCACCTCTTGTAACATCCTAATCCTTTAGCTAATGAGCTATCTTCCCAAACTCATCCCAATAATCCTTCACAGTGAGTCAAAAGGAGACGGTCATCTACAAGTGAACTAAACTAACTATGATAATGTAAAGTTTTTTCCGGGTTGGACCGTGTTAAGTTTTTGATGGTTGCCGAGCTTTCGCACATCGTGTGATGGCTTCTTCAGGGCTGAATAGAGAATCATTCGCACGATGTGCGAAAGCTCGGCAACCATCAAAAACTTAACACGGTCCAACCCGGAAAAAACTTTACATACATCTGATGACTGTGGAAGCCTACGTGAACATAACTATGATAAGTTTTTTTTTTTTGGAGGGGGGGGGGGAGTTGTGGCACTGGCCTGATTTTACAAGCTAATTCGAAGCTATGCAAAAAAGTATTTCATAGTATTGATTATTCATGCAGCTTTCATTAAAAGGAGAAAAATTATTCAAGCCTGTCAAGGTCATAAATTTGGAGCAGTTTTTTTTTTTCGGAATTCAAAATATTTTTGCCAATGCTTCGTATATAACTATGCCTTGCTTATAGGTCTCCTATGACTTTGTTTAATTTTTAGGTCAAAAGATCAAAATTTATTACATTTTTTTTTTCAGTCTTCCTTGATTGTTTTAGCAAGCATTTAAAAAGCCTGTATACTGTTTTAATACTTCTGAGAATTGATAAAAATTTCTTACTTACTTAACTTAAGGCAGATGACATCAATATAAAGTAATTAAGTCCACCTGCACCAAAAGCCGTTCGTGTTTTTTTTTTTTTTTTTTGTTTGTTTTTTTAGTACAGAGGATGAGACCTACTTGTCCTTCCCTTCGATAAGACATTAGAGGATGGAATAGAAGATAACTTCTTTTGAACAAAAACAGAAAAAAAAATTATTAATTATTGAAAAACATATTAATTTTTTACATACGTGTTATGATGAAAAATTAAATTATAAATTCGCAACACTTTTCTCACTCTGATAAATCTTCTGTCTGAATAGGTTATCAACTATAATAATCTGACGCAAAAAAAGAAAAAAAATGCTTAACCCGCAATACATTTCCCGATGAAATTTGCTTTTTGACATACCCATTGTGTTAAAATGAATTCAACAAGTCAATTCAAAATGGAATCCTATGAGGAAAAAAATTCTAAATCTCCAGCGGTCTATTTCTCTATCATTTCCCTACCTTTGATACTGAAATGTACATTATCGTATCATACATTTTGTTTTGTATGAAACATGGCCTAATATAAATTCACTGCCGGTGTAGAATTTTAGTTAGGCCCTATGAAGAACAAAATACTAAACCAGCAGTGCATTTCTCAATCCTTTCTCTACCATCATGCTATTAGGGACCATATGTCATACAAAGAATATATTAAACATTCTTAACACTCGATATACAGCTCAACTAAATTCTCAACATGGAACTCTCTTTGACCTCTTAGTGGGCCATTATCTAAATTTCACATTCAAATTTTTAAAATGCTAAACCCGCAACACATTTGTCTCATAGCTAACGCAAAAAGCGAATTGGAAGTCACATTTCCTTAGTCTCCCACCATCCATAACAAAAACGATTTCCTTAAGCTCTAACCATTATAGATATCAAAATAATCAGTGAGAAATAAAAATAAAATACATCATATATTGCATGGTGTATACTAGCACCAACCTCAGGACGAAAGGTGTTACCGTTTAGCAAATAAAGAAATTAGAACCTACAATATGATTATTCGGTTATTGTATTAAATTAGATACCTAAATCCCAAACTTTATCAAAATCTGTTTAATTATTCCCAGAAATTTCGTGTACAGCGTACGACGGACATATGTTTCTAGTTTGTTTTTCTAGATGATATACTATTTTAAACAAACAAAAATCAAAATAATTTTTCTCTCTAAAATATGATGTTGTACATTTCAATCAAAAAATCTAAGATTATGGTGCAAATTATTCCACTATAGTTATTTTCTTAAATACTTTAAAATCTAGTTTAATATGAATTTTTCCATATGATTTATTAGAAAAATTGTTAAAGGTCAAACAAAATAATTTCATGAATAATTTTAGTAAAATCCTTCAAGGTACAGCAGTGAAAACTATGAAATCCGCAATACATTTTTTGCACTATAAGCTGTTTGACCAACCCCCTGTGTCAAAATGGTTCTACCGCTCGAGGGCGTATGTATTCGGATGTAATAAACCCTCAAGGGTGATCCATTATCCCTCCTCATAAGAATAAGGCAGAGTAGGTAGAGATAAGTCCATAAATAAATAATTATCGATTTACCCGTTTCCAAGATATTTCCCGTAGAAATAATAATAAAAAAACGCAATAAAATAATTCGGTGAAAATTATACTAAAAAATGGAAGGGTCACTCAGTGAGAAATAGATAAAAAATTTAAATTTAAGCGAATATTAAGAGGGGGAAGGGAAAATGTTAATAAAGAAAGTAGGAAAAAGTAGAGAGGCATAACGAATTAGGGAGAGAGTGTTATGAAAAAAAACGGTGGTAAGTGGGACAAAATAGACAAACAAGAATAAATAAGTTTCATCAATAGAATGCATAGAGAGAAACTGAGATAAAGAAAGCAGAAAGAAATAGATAGGCTTAGAGAGAGAGAGAGAGTAAGTGAGTAGAGTGAGTGAGAGACAGTGACTGTGTGAGTGGTGGGAGGGGAGAATGAGTTGAATGAGAAAGAGAGAGAGATAGCACCAAACCATCGATTTCATGTCGGTGCTCCGTCTTTAAAAATTAAATAAAAGGCATAAAATAGTGAATAAATACATATATAAATAAATAAGAATAAATTAGGGAAAATTTATATGGAGAGTACATGAGAAGATGGAGTGGTAACAGAAAATAAAAAAGTTTAGAAAGGGAATTTAGACGTTTCCGCAATAGAATTTAGAGAGAAAGATTTGATAATGTGGATAGAAAAGATTAGATAGATAGAAGAATAAATATATAT
>KZ807148.1:213978-245105 GCA_000696205.2 Oncopeltus fasciatus
CACAAGGACCAGCTAGATATCTCACTCAATTCCCTCTTCACTAGCGAGAGCCTAACTTACGAGAAAGACGAGAACTTCGTCTTCAACTCGAAGGAGCTGAAATTGTCAAGCTATTTATCGACTCTCGTCATTTACTTTATTTAATTTTTCTTTATAAATATTTTATTTTTTTTATTTTATTTATCAGCTACTTCGAGTTTAAGACGAAGTTCTCGTCTTTCTCGTGGGTTAGGCTCTCGCTATTGAAGTGGGAATTTAATGAGATTTCTAGCACGTCCTGGTGGTGTAATGGCTTAACACGCCGGCCCGGATAGCAGGGATTCAGGTTCGAGTCCTGGCTGGGACAGATAGATTTTTTTTATTCTATTCCCTCTCATTAATTGTTTAGTAACTTAAGTGAATATTTAACACATGAATGAACATAAATATAACACTAAAATATATAAAACAACTGAAAGTTAATGATATTAGTAGTAATTTAAACATAAACTACTTTATGACGCTTGATGAGCAAAAGTTCCTTATCAATTCCGTTAATAACAATAAATGTCATATTATTATATGCAAACTGGTTCAGATTGCGCCTACAATTTGAAGGAGGAAATCTCAGACTAGTATGATTGATTTCGCAACAACTACTGGAATATATGATGCCTAAGAGGTTAGCTCACATGAGAACAACATCACGTGATCAGTGTTTCTCTTGCATTACCTGAACTGTTTCAACAAACGGGACTTTCATACCGAGTCAAATTGACAGATGATTTCAGTGGTGTCTCCTCTAAGGATTCACAGCTAAATCTCCTACATTTAACTAATGCTTAATTAAACCTTTATATATTCTGGTAATACTTAGAGCTAAAAATCTATCATACTTGTAATATAGGTTTTGACTCTCACAAATTTACAATTACAGGGTGAAAAATAAACACGGTCATATGTTGAAAAAGTGAAATGACATTACTTCTCTCCGAGTACTTCCCTACTTGAGAGCAGGTTGGCGCTCGGAGAGAAGTAATGTCGCAGATTGGAATGTGAGAAATAAAGATTTCCTCCCGGGATAAATGCGACTTCCTCTGGCGGGAAATGGGACCACAGTGGCGCGGGTAGCGTTCCATCGGACCTTCCCTGCACCATTTCAGTCTTCCTCCATCTTGGCGAGCATTAAGAGGAAAGAGTCCGTTAGCATTTGAAGGGCGAACGATACCATCCACTGTGCCACCATGAAGAGCTTAGCAATGTTTTATCAGCTCAATATAAAGATAATGTCAAGGAGATAAATTAATTCTATAGCCTTTATGTAGTTGCATTATTCTTCTACGTTTTTATCAGGTTTCTCACAAGGAGATCATGCTTTTTTTTTTTTAGTTCACAACTTAAACTATATTGAAAAGGTTAATAATTATGGTAGTGTGTGTGTGTGTGTGTGTGTGTGTGTGTGTGTGCGTGCGTGCGTGCGTGCGTGCGTGCGTGCGTGCGCGCGTGTGTGCGTGTGTGTGTGTGTGTGTGTGTGCGTGCGTGCGTGCGTGCGTGCGTGTGTGTGTGTGTGTGTGTGTGTGTGTGTGTGTGTGTGTGTGTGTGTGTGTGTGTGTGTGTGTGTGTGTGTGTGTGTGTGTGTGTGTGTGTGTGTGTGTGTGTGTGTGTGTGTGTGTGTGTGTGTGTGTGTGTGTGTGTGTGTGTGTGTGTGTGTGTGTGTGTGTGTGTGTGTGTGTGTGTGTGTGTGTGTGTGTGTGTGTGTGTGTGTGTGTGTGTGTGTGTGTGTGTGTGTGTGTGTGTGTGTGTGTGTGTGTGTGTGTGTGTGTGTGTGTGTGTGTGTGTGTGTGTGTGTGTGTGTGTGTGTGTGTGTGTGTGTGTGTGTGTGTGTGTGTGTGTGTGTGTGTGTGTGTGTGTGTGTGTGTGTGTGTGTGTGTGTGTGTGTGTGTGTGTGTGTGTGTGTGTGTGTGTGTGTGTGTGTGTGTGTGTGTGTGTGTGTGTGTGTGTGTGTGTGTGTGTGTGTGTGTGTGTGTGTGTGTGTGTGTGTGTGTGTGTGTGTGTGTGTGTGTGTGTGTGTGTGTGTGTGTGTGTGTGTGTGTGTGTGTGTGTGTGTGTGTGTGTGTGTGTGTGTGTGTGTGTGTGTGTGTGTGTGTGTGTGTGTGTGTGTGTGTGTGTGTGTGTGTGTGTGTGTGTGTGTGTGTGTGTGTGTGTGTGTGTGTGTGTGTGTGTGTGTGTGTGTGTGTGTGTGTGTGTGTGTGTGTGTGTGTGTGTGTGTGTGTGTGTGTGTGTGTGTGTGTGTGTGTGTGTGTGTGTGTGTGTGTGTGTGTGTGTGTGTGTGTGTGTGTGTGTGTGTGTGTGTGTGTGTGTGTGTGTGTGTGTGTGTGTGTGTGTGTGTGTGTGTGTGTGTGTGTGTGTGTGTGTGTGTGTGTGTGTGTGTGTGTGTGTGTGTGTGTGTGTGTGTGTGTGTGTGTGTGTGTGTGTGTGTGTGTGTGTGTGTGTGTGTGTGTGTGTGTGTGTGTGTGTGTGTGTGTGTGTGTGTGTGTGTGTGTGTGTGTGTGTGTGTGTGTGTGTGTGTGTGTGTGTGTGTGTGTGTGTGTGTGTGTGTGTGTGTGTGTGTGTGTGTGTGTGTGTGTGTGTGTGTGTGTGTGTGTGTGTGTGTGTGTGTGTGTGTGTGTGTGTGTGTGTGTGTGTGTGTGTGTGTGTGTGTGTGTGTGTGTGTGTGTGTGTGTGTGTGTGTGTGTGTGTGTGTGTGTGTGTGTGTGTGTGTGTGTGTGTGTGTGTGTGTGTGTGTGTNCAAAAAAAAAAAAAAAATATATACAAATTTAAAAAAAAGTGTATTGTTTTACAATATTATCTACCAACGTTTCGGCTTACATTGTAAGCCATCTTCAGGGCTGCCTATCATGAAGAAGAGAGAGGACGTCCTGTCCCTAAGTTCACATTTCATGACTGAGAAGAAAATATAAGAATATTATTAAGAATTTGCGTCCCTCATCACACCATTCATATCCCATCTGACCAACCTGGTCATCAAAATGACCCTACCAAATCCCACTCCATGATTACCCAATCTAAGAATTTCTTTGTTATCCTCCTATGGAACGCTAGCGGCATTCGGACGCACACTGAAAAACTCAAACTAGTGCTGGATTGCAAAAAGTAGACGTAGTTATACTGACAGAAACACGACTAACTAAACGAAATAATTTAAGAATTACTGGCTACCACACTTATAGAACAGACCATCCTGACGGATGAGCTCATGGTGGAACTGTACTTCTAATCAAGAAATCCTACACTCATTATATCCTACCCTCCACTTCCACAAAGTCCCTTCAATCAACATCAGTGTCTATTTTCACACCCTCTCAACCTATCACACTTTCAGCAGTGTAATGTCCTCCAAATAAGGCTATCACTACACCAGGATTTTCCACTTTTCTGAAAGACCTTGGTCCCCGTTTCCTTGCCGGTGGAGACTATAATGCGAAACACTTGCAATGAGAATCGAGAACGACCAACTCCCGTGGCCGTGCTCTGTATAATGCGATATCATCCCAAAACCTCAGCACAATTAGTCCTTCCTCTCCAACTTATTGGCCCTCTGACGTGAACCGCCTTCCTGATATCCTAGACTTCTTCAAAAGCCTTACTCCTCTTCATTATTCCGCTTCGAACTTAAACGAGCTCTTCTCTGACCACAGCCCATTCCTCCTTACGTTATCCCTGATTTCTATTCCAAAATAATTACCTCCCTCCCTCATTAATGGCCCAGTCGACTGGGCCTTGCTTAGAACTCTCATAGAAGAGTCTCTTGACTTCTGAATTTCTCTGAGAACCTCAGATGTTCTAGATGACGCTGTACATTCCTTTATCACAAACGTTCAGCAATGCATGTATATGGCTAATCTTAAACCAAAATTTACCAAATACTCCATAAGTCCCAAAAACTACTCCCAGATTCGCTTAAAAGCTAATAATAGCGAAATGCCGCTCAAGAGCGTTATTCTAAAAATATAGACACCCCTCAGATCGCAAAGACTTTTTCGTAAAACAAAAATTAGGTGCTTTACGAATTGAGGCCTTTAATGCCTATCTGTCTACCCTCTCAGCAGTAGACAAATCCCTCTGGATTGCTACTCGCAGAATCCTTAAGAGCCATGAAGCTTCTACCCCCTTGCGCCGAGGAGATGGTTCCTGGACTAGAAGTAGTCCAGAGACAAATACAAGACCAAAATGTTTGCCCAGCACCTGAAGCAAAAATTTACTCTTCATTTAGACCCCTTAGACCTGTCTAATGCCGCGGAGACTGAGGAGTCTCTGGACATGCTATTAACCATGTCTTTACCACTCAAGAAAGTTACTTCTTCCGAGGTCAAGTATATAATCTCTCATCTGCCTGAGCGCAAATCGCACGGATATGATTTAATCACCGGTCAAATTCTCCGTAATTTTCCGAAGAAGGCAATTACATTCCTTACCTACACCTATAATCGTATACTCCGAACTACACACTTCCCACTCCTCTGTAAATATTCCGACATAATATTATTTCCCAAACCAGGAAAACCACCAAATAATCCTTCATTCTACCGTCCTATAAGTCTCCGTCCTTCACTTTCTAGAGTTTTCGAAAAAATTATGTTAAAACGAATGTCTTCCATTGAACCCTACAAAACCTCCCAAATCATCAGTTTGGTTTCCGACGTAAGCCTTCTACTGTCCAGCAGGTGTTTCGCGTCGTAGAATACATTTCCTCTTCCTCTTCGCCCAAGAGCTTTTTTGGATGTTTCCCAAGCATTTGATAGAGTCTGGCGCAGTGGTCTCCTTAAACTGTATCTATACTTCCTAATAACACTTACATTATGGTATTCTTAAGTCTTACTTATCCAACCATTTCTTTAGGGTTCGGCAAGGATTAGATTACTCCGATTTCTACCAAGTGGAAGTGGGAGTTCCTCAAGGTAGTGTGCTTGGACCTATCCTATTTATCCTGTACACTGCTGACATCCCTACCCATCCAAGTACCCTCTTAGCCATATTTGCGGACGAGAAAGCTATCCTATCCTCCCATCCCGATCCTAAAACTGCTTCTAAAAACCTACAAGATCACCACAAAAAAAAACCAAACAATGGTGTGACAAATGTAGAGTAAAATCAATGAAGCAAAATGCGTTCGAGTTTATTTCCAACTGCGGAAGAAAGACTTCCCTGAAATTGTGAAATTTAACAATATTCCTTTACCACATTCAAATTCCGTTCGTTACCTTGGGTTCCATCTTGACTCACGACTCACATGGGGCGAACACACTAAAATTAAAAGACAAGAACTCAATCGGCGATATGGACTTCTATACAGACTCATGAATAAGAAATCCAATCTTACGACTGAAAACAAACTGACGCTCTACAAAACCTTATTACGACCAATCTGGACTTACGGAGTAGTAGAAATCTGGGGTGCCGCCAAGCCTTCCAACATCCAAAGAATCCAGTCCTTTCCTTCCAACATCCAAAGAATCCAGTCCTTTCAATCCAAAACCCTCCGAATAATCGCAAATGCTCCTTATTACGTATCCAATTCCTCTCTTCACCACGATTTTAATATTCATTTTCTTCAGGATCTAATTTCTTCCCGCTTTACCCTTTTCCACAGTAAACTGCCATCGATTCAAACGAAGATGCCCCGCGACCTCCTCACTTTCTCTCCTCATGTGACTTTCATTAATGTCTTTTTTTTTCTTCTTTTTTTTTTTAAAATAATCATTCTAATCAGATTACAAAATGTTTTTATTTATTTTTAACAGAATTTAATATGTAAATAAAGGTTATAATAAAAATAAAAGAATTTGTACTGGACAGTCGAAATGCCAAATTGGATTTCTATATGTAAGAAAAAATAAAAAATTCCTGCTCAATATTCAAAATAACATTTTTAAATTCTATATTAATATGCGTTTTTTTTTTAAAGGAATGTGAAATAAAATTTCACACTTATTTTTTATTACAGCGACCAGTACCTCCCCAGCACCCCACAGTCCTCCTCCAGCACCCTCCCCCCCCCCGCCATTTCAGAGTGCGGAGGAGAATTCCCACACAGAGAAATAAATCGTTATCTCAAGGACACGAACGCGTAGCACCATACTCATCTAGGATTTAGAGTAGGAAATGCTATGAGGGTGGTCATGATCCGACCCCACCCCAGAAATAGAAAATCTCTGCCTCAAAAACACCCCTGCCAATGTTCTTTGTGGACCTGGAGCCTACACCCAACGTGCAAGAGCCCTACAGCTGGACCTCGCTCTGCCATTGTAGAGTAAGAGTCGAGAAACCTCATCCTCGTCAAGATATTGATGACTTCATGACTTCCTGGCAAAATAGTTTGTTTGCTTGCGGATGTAATTTTTTTGTTATTGTTATTTTGTAATCAAATTAGAAAATGTTTTTATATTAACAGAAATGTATTAAATAAATGAAGTTTTAAAAAAATAGGGAAAAGTGAAAAACTTAAGTTGTGGTTTTTAAACACACACACATTGCATATCAATTTTGTGACTATGCTGTATATGGAGAGTAGGACTGAAGAATTATCGGAATTTTTTTTTTTTTTTTTTAGAAAATTGCCATACATTGTTTTTCACGAAAGTAGGTAATTCTCTGAAATGTGTAAATTCGCTTTACAAGTGCGAGTGATTCAAGGAAAAGAGAACTTGATACTTCATATTGGAATGTAATTGGTGGTGTGAGGGGCGGCTGTGATATGTTATCGCGGTGTGATGGGTGTGGTAGAGAAGTGCACTAACCCCCAGCCACCAGCCCTGGGGAAATCAGCCCTTAGCCCTAGCCCTTGTAGTGTAAGGCCATCCTGTAGTCCCGCTAATTATTGAATAGCCCTAATGAAAGACTAAAACCCAGGGCAACGTCTCGCCTTCCGAATATTAAGTAGCCCCCTTTCCCCAAATTACAGACTCGACAGTCGATTGCTTCCTCAACAGAGTAAAGTGTATTTGTATTCCCATAGAGTCGCCCCACCCTCCGAGCACTCCCCACCTCATCGTAAGTGTTTCTGTTTAAGGGGGTGTGAGAGCAGCCATTAACCCCAAAGCTGGTTTCTACTTCACACATGAGTTAAATACGCCTCTAATGAAGAATGGAACGAGTTTAGTGCTCCATTTAATTTATAAAAAATAACTTTTATTTAACAAAATGATAATAAGTGTAATGTACTTATGTTTAGGCCGATAGGGTTTTCAGAAATTGAAATACTGACTATCGGACCCAAGCCATGGGGCCGCTGGTTGGAGCAAGGATGAAAATTAAAAAGAGTTTAAACAATTAAAAGAACAAAAGAAATTATAAATATTTTATTATGTGGTATTTTATCCCACGTAAATTTTAAACAAATAATGAGAGAGAATAGAATAAAAAAATCTATCTGGCCCAGCCAGGAATCGAACCTGGATCTCCTGCTATCCGGGCCGGCGTGCTTAACCATTACACCACCAGGACGCGTTAGTTGTCTCATTCAATTCCCTCTACACTAGCAAGAGCCTTACCCACGAGAAAGGCGAGAACTTCGTCTTGTACTCGAAGGAGCTGACATTGTCATACATTTAAGGCTCTTGCTAGTGTAGAGGGAATTGAATGAGACAACTAACGCGTCCTGGTGGTGTAATGGTTAAGCACGCCGGCCCGGATAGCAGGAGATCCAGGTTCGATTCCTGGCTGGGACAGANATAGGGTTTTCAGAAATTGAAATACTGACTATCGGACCCAAGCCATGAGGCCGCTGGTTGGAGCAAGGATGAAAATTAAAAAGAGTTTATACAATTAAAAAAAAAAGAAATTATATTTTTGCCATACAAAATAAAAATAAATACTTATTAAATTTAATTAATAATATAATTCTGTACACAAAAGGAAATAAAAATTAGAAATCATAAATGAGGCGCCTCCTGTAATAAAATAAAAATATAAAATGTATATAAATACCATACAAATATATAACACAGGAATATTGCGAATTACCAAGTTTCCTATGTATGAGAGATGGAGGCGATCACTATTTATGTATGTAAGAAAGGGAGGCTGGACAGTTATGGTGAAAAAAGACCTTAATTAAGAACATAATAGACCCCCAGAGTCCAAAAAAAAATTCAAATCCGAGACAATTTAGAAGCACCAAGAGGCGCAGATGGAAGATGCAACCTGAAAATATGCTGCTTCAAAATTCTTCGATATCATACGAGCTTTTACCTAGCCTGGTGGCCAGCTATTTCGGCTGAGCTGCGGAGCTCGAATTCTGTCGATCACAGAAACAGCAGTTTCCAGAGCATCGACGAGCTACAACTACCACCCGATTCTTTGGAAGGACCACGCTGGAGACAAGTGGATTTGAAGCCATAGCCTAAGTCGAGGACCTCGTTGCGATGGCTTTTGGCGACTGAAGAAGAGCTCTCAATGTTATCGGTACAACATATGCTGAATGAAGTTCAATAATGGCAAAGGAACAGAATGACGTTACCTAAGCTTAAAACTAAGGGTACGATAACAAAAGGCAAGACACCCCCTACGCAAGTTGACCTCATTAGTTCCCAGATTATATTATTTATCCATGTAGTTACTTTTTAGTCCAAATTTATATAAGTAAACTAACATAATGATTTATTATCATTTTGATTTGTTTGCATGTACTAATAATAGCTATTCAAATTCATAAAGATGATTCATACATAGGCCAAACCAACAACCATATTTCCTGCAGAAACAACAATCACAAAAATTACATTAACCACAAATAAAATAAACTGCTCTCACAAAACAGGTCATTCATGAAGGACACACATTTTACTTTAAAAATATTACCATTCTTTACCACTGAACCCTATTACCTGAAACCGTACACATAAACTTACAGAACAATCCAGATTCAAACATTTTCCTCCTCCTAAATCAACCATGACTTCTAGATCCTTTGGCTACCTTTCCGCAATAATTCCTACTTACTTTTCCCGGTATTGCCCCCTTTCAAGCAGGCCGCTCTCCTACCGTCTCATCTGCCACCCTTTAAGTTTTCCTAATTTCCAATCTTTAGTCATTTAGATTAGTTCCAGGTGACACTCTCTCGCTTTCATGATTGGTAGGCGTGGAGAACTTTAACACATTTTGTTATTGTTTTTCCGAAGTATCTCATGCCACATTACTTATAGAGACGTTAATTTTATGTAACAATAATGTAAACCATAAATTGTTTTTCTCATGTTTCTTGTATTTCAATGGCCCTGAAGACGGATTACAATGTTAGCCGAAATGCCAGCAGATTTTTTTTTTATCGACCTTGACCGAACCCCAACAAATTCTTCTTTACCTTCGTCCGTTGTTGCTTTTAGCATGGAGGACCCAACAAATTCTTTACCATTAATTTTCTTTCCAGCAAGTTTCTCGCTCTTGCAGGCGTGTCATCAGATTTTTTACCGACATTTTTATTATTATAAATCTAATGATAGTTTTAATGTGAACAATAAATGTTCAATTTAAGTAATGTGATGCTTTTGTGCATTATTATTATTAGTGGTGTGGCTTGAGAGGTGAGGTCCTGTATTGCATGTTGGCTTGCAGCCGAAGGAGCTGTCACTCACACTCCGGCGAACATGACGACAGCGGCCCCTAATCCTCTGATTTACTTTAATCTATTCAGAGTCCTGGCCGTAGCGGTCGAAGATTAATTCCAGGGCGGGAGCACAATAACCCGGCAAGAGTATGAATTATGGCGGACGTGGAGCGCTCAGGACGACACACACACACACACCTGCCGCCGCCTCGAAGGAGTGGAGGAACAAAGGCGACCCACTTCCTAACGGGATTACATTCAACATCTTTCCGCCCTTGATAGATGAGGGCAATTCACTCAGAAATGAATTGCCCCCCGCGGCTATTGAAAGGGAGTTCCCGCTGTTTGCAAATGGTTATTTCTCGTACGTATAGTAGACATACTACCTCCCACCACCTTCCCTTACCAACGAAACAGAAACTCGCTTCATGATAAAGCTTCATTCTTTTCTTCTACCTATATTTTCAAAATCTTTTATTGATACATCAATTTTATGGTATTTAACAGAAGGGGACCACTATGCAATTGCTCTTATCCTCTTCGAAACTACTACTAATTCTTGTTAATTTCTGCTAAATGTCGTCTTATTTATCAAGAAACATACCGGAGCACAGATACTACTTCAATATGTTCATTTTCCTTATTATTATATGTAAAAATATTCCTTAAAGTTTATAATTCCTGAGGTATCGCCTCTTTACATGGACGATAGAATTATAATTTAAATTAATATAAATAAATAATAAATCATTTTTGAATATTACTCCCTCATTCCACACATGTCTCTTGATGGAAATCTGAATAGCATATAAATAAATACAATTTTTATTTTTAATCTGACAATTGATTGAATGATTGGTGTTTTGATTGGGAAAAAAAATAAACATGATGATTGTGAAAATATCTTAACAATAGAAAGAAATTTTACTCACTATAATTTAGGTATCTAGTAGGCCGGAGCAGATAAAATCTAACTACAGTTCTAACTTTCATGTTTTTAAAGTAACAACTCAAAAAAACTATTTGTGCAATTATAACCTACCAAAATCAAAATTTCATAAATGTGTCCCTTAAGGATTCGGATGTTTCATAAATTTAAGTATGTTTATATTTATTGAAGTATGTTTATAGTTTTTGTAATAAACATATACATGTGTGTGTGTGTGTGTGTATGTGTATATATATATATTTTTAGTAATAAACATATACATGTGTGTGAGTGTGTATGTGTATATGTATACACTGCATAGAGAGCGATATGACCAGCACAAAACGCTATCCGACACTGAAAGGAGACAGAAGACTTTTTCCTTCTGGCCCTCTGCCTGGCGTTACTGTCTGTCTGTATAATATAGATAGAGATTTAAATCCACACACGGAGAGGAGTGCACGCTATTCTACTTAAATGTGATTTTCTCAATTCTGTGTCTGCGGAGAGCTAGAGCAGGTGTCCAATTCAGTTGCACTCTTCTCAGACACCATCTGGAGGTACCCTGACTACTTTCCTACCTAAAATCAAAAAGTCATGTCAAATATATATATATATATATATATATATATATANTTTATATATATACATGACTATATGTAATATTATATGACATGGAGTTAGTTCCAACTCTTTAGGTCCGGTTTTCTTAACTTTGATTTCAAAATGTACTGATAGGCTATCGAACGAAACATTCAGCAATGTTAATTGGAGGGAGGTTGGTCTCGAGCCAACTCAACTAACTGTCAATGTTCGCTCATGTCAAATAAATAATGCTCATAGTAGAAAAATATGAGAAATTCTAGGCCTAATGTGATACCTGATCATACCTGATTTGCTGTAGCCTCTACTCTACCCCTAATGCCCCCCCCCACCACCACCTCCCGAAGAACTCCCTTCTCCCCTCTTCCCGATGCCATTACCGGCTGATTTGTAAGGAGAAAGGGACGGGAAGACGCGTCCTGATAAGATAGCAGACTCCTCTGGGGACACCCCTTCCCCTACCAATCCAAAGCTATGGAGTGGGGGGGGGCGGTGCAACCCTTATTTTCCCTTGGTTCTCATTCGGAATTTAGCGCCTCACCGCCCTCTATCTTATCTCAGGGACTTCTCCCCTCTCCCCTTCAAGAACTTTCTACCCACCATGACAATCTGATACTTCAACCCGAAGGGAGTGAAAAGAAAGTAAAAAATAAGAATAAGGAAAATTAAAGAAATAAGTTAGGACCTTTACTATTTAAATGAAATGGAGTGGAGACTAATTCCTTTACAAATGACCATTTATCTTTAAGATGTAAAGCCTAGTATTAAAAAGCAATGAAATAATTTATATAAGTTCATTTAAAAGGAATTTATTTATCTGTGAAGTCATTTATTTCAATTTTAAATTAACTGATTGTGGAATTTGAACGTTTTCGGACTGATAGCAAAAGGGAATTTCATGTCAGATAATAATTTTGATAAGAAATGGATCTTGATAGTAGACAGTAGGACCTCTAAGAAACTACGGTATAATCTTATTAAAAGTATTTCTTAAGTATCTTTCGGAAAAAAAAAAAATGCCATGGATGTTATTAGTAGAGAATTTTTTGGGGTTCGGTCAATATTGAACAATCCCCATCCAATTATTTTTTAATTCCTCAATATTTTCATTCTTAGATTATTAAAAAACAAATATAAATAAGCGATTTTTAAAATATTATCCACTCAAATTCTATAAAATTTCTTGTGGTACCTTTTATTCCCTAAATATTGTTTCATAGATTACAAAAGCCAATAAATTCACTAATTTAAAAGTTAATTATTACGCTTCTTCGTAGAATAATTTTCTATTCCTATTTCCTAGCTATTAATAATGATAGTAAATAGAATTATAATAACGGATACTCAGTTACGTTATGAATGAAGGAAAATATACGGTCTCTAGGCATAAAAAAATCACAACATTAAAATTTTAGCTTCCAGTTAGGCAAAGGACAATTTTAATAAGGTAATTTTACAATTAGTTTAATGTCAGTGCCATATACCGAACTTTTTTTCATTTAGTATAAATATTTAGTCACTAGAGCTTTTAATAGAATTATAGGAAGTATGCCAATATGGAATACTATTTACTAAGTAAATAATATTATTTAATAAGTTGTCTGTTTCCACAAAACGTTCTAATTTTTAAAAAGTTTATATTAAGAATTTTACACTAGACAAAGCATCTGGAAAAAAGTTCTGTACATAAGCGATCAATACAGCTGGTCTTTCCGGCCTTGTTCGCCCAGACTTCCGGTACTCTACCAATATATTCTTGTCACAGAGTCCCTCCTGCAGTGAAAGCTTCAAATTGATGGACATTTATTATAGAACGATGACCTATCTTTTCATAATTCATTTTATTTAATCCTCGGGCTGTAGATATCAGAATTCCATTAATATGCAGAGGCATTTTAAGAAATTCAATTATAATAAAATTTAGTTGCGTTTTGTATTTTTATTAATTATTTTAAAACAATTTCAAATGTTTTCATTTGTTATACAAATATAAAATCATGTACAAGCTCACTTAGAATTTTCATTGATTTTCTTTTTCAATCGAAATATACTGGCTAAAGAATTGCGTAAATTATAAAGTAAAAGATTTGATTAAATGAAAAATAATGAAATGGTCCGTTTTAATAGAATAATTTCAAAAATTTTCTTTCCCACCATGATTTTGGAAAAAAATATAATTTGATAGCATTTCTTAATTAAATTAGATTAGATTAGATTATTTATTTCCCAGCATCGTTGATTTTGTCAATATTTGGGCATACATATTTTATGTATTATCATTTGATTACGTAAAAAAAAATGGACTAATAAAAGAGAGAGGTTACGTAAAATTTTAAGTTATAAAACTCGACTTAGATTGGCTTATTAATAAAATAAATATTTTTGGAGTAAATCAGCAAAATATAACAATTATGTGGGGTTTTGCCTGATCCTAATGTAGAATTTAGCCGTGTAGAAGCCACATTTGAAGATTTGAAAAGTGCATGCACAAATATTCATAAAGTGCAGTGCTTTGGAGTTCACTTAGCTGTCACAGTACCGGGGTGGTGGACTTTTCTTTACTCTAGTTCGTAGTAGAATTCCTTTCTTCCAAACACCTTCCACCTCGAATCACTAGGTCCCCGCCAATTCCACACGTGCCCTTGAGCTCCTCGCGTTAGTGACGTAATTACGAACCTGATGAAGAGCTTGAAGCAGCCCAAATGTTGTCCATCTCCGATCACCTTTTTGGTTGTAAGCTCTTCTTGGCTACCTAACTTCAAAATATGACTTAGCTTGCCTGCTGGGGCACTGGATTGTTATTTTCGTGCTATGTGTTTTCCAACTCTTCCCTAAAATTCTAGGAGATTTTTTTAAAAAACCCTGCTCCTCTCTAATGCCCAGAATATTCCTATCTTTCAATTATCCCCTAATGTGTTTACCACACGTCTTCTACAGTGCCTCCCTACCACATTTGTCTGCTCAGAGTAAACCTTGAACCTACTTCTTTATATCTTCCTGCCACCTTGCCCGAGTACCTAAACTCAATCATTACGAATGTCTTCTTAAATACTACAAGGGTTTTAAAATTCCACCTCATCCCACTGTTTTTATTTACTAGAAACTGCAATATCAGCTGACATATACATGAATTTTTATGAGAATCATTTTTTTCCTCAACGAAAAAAGAATTTTTTTTAATATTATAATAAGGGTAGAGGTACATTGACGGGTGATTCTGGATTTTAATGTGACATTAAGAATATCGTATAATAATGGACAAAATAAGAATTACCAACATTGTTTCAATATTTTAATGGGTGTCACAAGAGTATAAATTCACAATGGAAAAAGAAGAAAATTGATGACTGTGCCAAGGTAGCTCAGGGGATCCGTCGGGCCTGGTGATCCTGGCGCTGCGGGTTCAAATCCCGCCCAATTTATTAAGACATGAGTTATGAGCCATGGATGTTTAGAATGTGATGACGTCCTGTGGGTAGCCCCTCCCTCCATGACCCTAAGTTGTTCATAGGGAACCCCTTACTTAAAAAAAAANCACAAAACCACACACATTTTAGCGACTCGGAAAAATAAGGAGAGCTAGGCAGAGAGGTTATGACCTACCGTTTGTTTCATTCTCTACTTAACTCTCCTACTGGTGTAAAATCGGCATTAACAGGGAGGTTTGTTCAGTGTAATTGACTCAGTTTCTGTCAATCGAGACAACACAAAACCACACACATTTTAGCGACTCGGAAAAATAAGGAGAGCTAGGCAGAGAGGTTATGACCTACCGTTTGTTTCATTCTCTACTTAACTCTCCTACTGGTGTAAAATCGGCATTAACAGGGAGGTTTGTTCAGTGTAATTGACTCAGTTTCTGTCAATCGAGACAACACAAAACCACACACATTTTAGCGACTCGGAAAAATAAGGAGAGCTAGGCAGAGAGGTTATGACCTACCGTTTGTTTCATTCTCTACTTAACTCTCCTACTGGTGTAAAATCGGCATTAACAGGGAGGTTTGTTCAGTGTAATTGACTCAGTTTCTGTCAATCGAGACAACACAAAACCACACACATTTTAGCGACTCGGAAAAATAAGGAGAGCTAGGCAGAGAGGTTATGACCTACCGTTTGTTTCATTCTCTACTTAACTCTCCTACTGGTGTAAAATCGGCATTAACAGGGAGGTTTGTTCAGTGTAATTGACTCAGTTTCTGTCAATCGAGACAACACAAAACCACACACATTTTAGCGACTCGGAAAAATAAGGAGAGCTAGGCAGAGAGGTTATGACCTACCGTTTGTTTCATTCTCTACTTAACTCTCCTACTGGTGTAAAATCGGCATTAACAGGGAGGTTTGTTCAGTGTAATTGACTCAGTTTCTGTCAATCGAGACAACACAAAACCACACACATTTTAGCGACTCGGAAAAATAAGGAGAGCTAGGCAGAGAGGTTATGACCTACCGTTTGTTTCATTCTCTACTTAACTCTCCTACTGGTGTAAAATCGGCATTAACAGGGAGGTTTGTTCAGTGTAATTGACTCAGTTTCTGTCAATCGAGACAACACAAAACCACACACATTTTAGCGACTCGGAAAAATAAGGAGAGCTAGGCAGAGAGGTTATGACCTACCGTTTGTTTCATTCTCTACTTAACTCTCCTACTGGTGTAAAATCGGCATTAACAGGGAGGTTTGTTCAGTGTAATTGACTCAGTTTCTGTCAATCGAGACAACACAAAACCACACACATTTTAGCGACTCGGAAAAATAAGGAGAGCTAGGCAGAGAGGTTATGACCTACCGTTTGTTTCATTCTCTACTTAACTCTCCTACTGGTGTAAAATCGGCATTAACAGGGAGGTTTGTTCAGTGTAATTGACTCAGTTTCTGTCAATCGAGACAACACAAAACCACACACATTTTAGCGACTCGGAAAAATAAGGAGAGCTAGGCAGAGAGGTTATGACCTACCGTTTGTTTCATTCTCTACTTAACTCTCCTACTGGTGTAAAATCGGCATTAACAGGGAGGTTTGTTCAGTGTAATTGACTCAGTTTCTGTCAATCGAGACAACACAAAACCACACACATTTTAGCGACTCGGAAAAATAAGGAGAGCTAGGCAGAGAGGTTATGACCTACCGTTTGTTTCATTCTCTACTTAACTCTCCTACTGGTGTAAAATCAGCATTAACAGGGAGGTTTGTTCAGTGTAATTGACTCAGTTTCTGTCAATTCAGAGTCACGGAATAATGGCTTTATTAGAAAAGTAGCAAAATAATTTCATTCATAAGAAACTGCGTTTTAAATGAATAAGTTTGCTCTGAAAAGGCCGAAGTTACTTATTCCTGAACCACTTTCATCTCTGAAGATGTACTTCAATCTCTCCTCAGATGACAGATTACATTATATGAAGGAATAGAGATGAGAACAGTTAACAAATTTATTTTGAAAAGAAGTGTCATTTTAGGTTAAAACATTTTCTTTTTATCTTTTTAGCCAAATATTTATGATGTTAAGCTTCAAATTGGTAAAACCTATACAGACATAAAACTTCAACAGATTTGGCTCTTGGAGCCAATGAAAATAGGTTTGATCCAGAGAGGTTAATCACTCGAATCTGCAATTAAAGAACTCACCATTTGAAAAGCATATATCCCTAAAAAAAATAAAAATCTAAATCCTAAATAGTGATAGCTTTGATACTTCAGTTGCTGAAATGATTGGATTTAATAAGTATGTATCATATAATGGAAAGGCTGAGAAAATAACAAATATTAATATATAATTCGAAAAGTATCCTCTAAATATTTTAATAATTTCTACTAAATAGATGTGTTTTCTTATATAAAATGAAGAGTTAATGTGAACCATAGTATGGTTAATTTAAAATATCATATTCATTCGTCTTTTCAGAAAGTACATTTAATACAAAATGGAGAGATTCTGACCGTGAAGATTAGTAGAGAATTCGTTGGGGTTCGGTCAAGGTTTATCCACAAAATTCCAATGTAATGGATTGTAATTTTTTATGATCTGCCGACGTTTCGGCTTAGATTGTAAGCCATCTTCAGGGCTATCATCTGTATTGTGATCTGAATGAAGGGACGTTATGGCAAGTGACGAAAAAAGGGAGGCTTCTGACCCTGAGACGTAAACTAACTGCAATATCGTCGAAGGGTACATATGGAGTTGTAAACTGGATAAACGACGGTATTAAGAAAAGTAGAAAACAGCTAAAGGTTAAATCCCTGGTTAAGTATCCCAAGTGAAAGAAAAAGGAGATATAGCACAAGCGGAAGACCAGAAGTTGAGAATATAACCAGCGAGGAAAGAGCTGTAACCGAGTACACTACAGTTCACAAAGGCACACTCTGTTTCTTCTGAAGAATCTTCAAAGGAACGAGAGATAAAGGGTCTATGAGTGGACTAATCGCTTCATACGTTACACAAAGGACAAAATCTTAGTGATCAATAATTCTGCACATGCGAAGCCTTCCTACGACTACCTGCTAATTCCTCGATTGGGCATAAGCACCCATGTGCAACATATGGCACGTATTGTCCGTGCATGGGCAACATATATTCTAAAACTGGGCTTCCTTTATGACGGCCTGGGTTGAAGCATCATTTAAAAAGAAGATATCTTAAAAGTTTCAATAAAGACATTCTGCACATGCGAAGCCTTCCTACGACTACCTGCTAATTCCTCGATTGGGCATAAGCACCCATGTGCAACATATGGCACGTATTGTCCGTGCATGGGCAACATATATTCTAAAACTGGGCTTCCTTTATGACGGCCTGGGTTGAAGCATCATTTAAAAAGAAGATATCTTAAAAGTTTCAATAAAGACGGATATAAATGAGAGTAAAATACAGTTTTGACATACAAGCTGCTTAATATGGGCAAAAACCTAAATTTTTAAACAAGGAATGCAAAGATAGAATAAAAAAATCTTACATGAGCCGGGACTCGAACCCGGGTCTCCTGCCTTCCGGGCAAGTATGTTATTTACACCCATACTTGTCCGAAAAGCAGGAGACCTGGGTTCGCGTCCCGGTTGAGTAAGTAAAACCTTTTTTCTCGCTCCCTTTGCATTTCTTGTATAAAATTTAACGTGGGATTACATACAACATCAAATATCATTATTTGTTTTACTTTACCCCAAAGATTGATTCTAAGGCAAACTTTAATATTTACTCTCGACTTCGAAAATGAAGATTAAAGGAAACAGATAACATTCATAGTTTCACTTTAAATTGGATTTTCAGAAAAATCTCATATAATGCAATTATTAGTTTTCCACATATTATTGTTATGGGCTACGGGTCATTAATAATAATAGATCAAAAACAAATATAAGTTAATTTATTATAACAAGTAATTACTGTATAATTAAATTAATTAATAACTAAAAAATAAATTACCGTATTCATTTACCGTAAAGGTCCAGGCCTCACGCCACCAATTTCCCTAGTCTTTAACATTATTTTCTATTATTATGTATTTCATGACACTAATAATAATTAAGATATTAATCAAGGTCTTTTATGAATCAAGCTTCTAAATCATCCAACTGAAGTCAAAATGAATGCTTTAAATGGTTTCCACAAATTGTTGTGGAAACCATTTAATATAACATGTGTACATTGTAATTATTTAGTATTTCATTTAACTTTTCAGTAAGATCCATCTTTATTAAAATACAGAAATCAAATTTGGTATTTAGGCACCCTTTAAATGGTTAAAGGATGCCTAAATACCAAATTTGATTTCTGTATTTTAATAAAGTTGAATCTTACTGAAAAGTTAAATGAAATACTAAATAATTGCAATGTACACATGTTATATGCCGTATTATTTTTTTCTTGGCTCAAGGAAAAATCAAGATATTAACGTTTTTTAATTTGGTCCCCCTCTAACTGCCCCCCCCCCCCCAATAATTTCAGTCATTGCTGAACTCAATTAACCGTTTGAGAAATTGAGCTTAAATTTGGTTTTTGATTACTTATTTTAGAAGTTTTGGACACTGAAGCGAGTATATATTAATTTAAGTTAGTGTGTGTGGAGAGCGAGAGGGAAAAAGAAAAAGACAATATTTGGAACGTATCACAATTTTAACATTTTCTGAGTAGGTTCGGGCAAGAATTTATGAAATTATTCATAAGCTACATCACGGTACCAGCGTACCGTAGGTCATTATTTTCTTACGATAAATCTGCTTAAATTCCTTTATTGAGTCGTGAATCGGTAAGATCAGCTGATACATATAAATTAACGACATCTATTAAGCTGTGAATGGCCCAAGCAGGTCACAAGAGACACCAACAAATTGGCATTTCTCTTTATCATCGGGATTTTGATAAATTAATCTTACTTTATATTATTGCATTAGCTACTTTTATTAATGAAAATCTCAAGACCTGAACAAAACCATTAAGAAATGAGTATTTTGTTTACTACATTCTACTTTTGTTTACTTCTAAATACTGAATACGTCTCTCACTAATAATTATTAGTGTCTTTGAGTGATTTTTGTTACTGAACGTTACCTAAATCCATGAGGATACAATTAATTCTTAGTTCCGGTGTGTGATATTTCAACTTGGAACCTGACTGGAAAAGAAATACAGATGTATTTATCAGGCTTCTGGTAAAGAATTATACTTTAAGAGAGTTAATTGGCTTAGGGGATGTAGCAAAAGGAGGCCGAGCCGAGACCAATTAGAAGTAAAAGCACCTGGGACAGAACACGGTTGTTACTCATCGAGAGGGAAGTAATAGGGTGTGTGTGTGTGTGTAAATCAAGAACAGGTAGGATAGAGAGGGCAGTGCACACACAAAAAGAAAATATGGCAAGGAGTAAAATTTTTGGGAGATATCTCTTCACTCCTCACCGAGGAAGGGCGAGAGATCCCCGAAAATTTTACTCCTTGCCATATTTACTTTTTGTGTGTGCACTACGCTCTCTATCCCACCTGTTCTCTGATTGCTCTCTCTTTCTCTCTCTCTCTCTCTCTCTCTCTCTCTCTCTCTCTCTCTATATATATATATATATATATATATATATATATATAGAGAGAGAGAGAGAGAGAGAGAGAGAGAGAGCGAGNTAACGAAGTGACGTCGCAAATCTATCACAATTATATATATATATATATATATATATGACTTTCTTTCATGGCTATTAAAAACAGCTGTAATGAGGGTAATAGTTTTCTAAATAAAAAAAAACCTCCTAAAGCCAAACTCTGACTTCAGTTTTCTTAAAACGTATGTATACACCTACTTGACTCTTCATTGGAAGAGATGTTACACATGAACTCATTAAAATGAACGAATTAGTCTATTATTGGTGGTAATCTCTGCTCTAAATAGTTCATTGATATGAAGAAGTAGTACGATGTTCATGGGTAAATTTATCTACACCAACTAATGAGTGAATAAATTTATTTGGTTATTTAAGCCAGGTAAATAGTTAAAAAGTACTTCATTAAATTGTTTGATTTTGTAATTTAGTGTATTTCTAGACTTCCTCTGTTTGAATCTTATCCAGTCGGGTTATACAGTTTTATCACAAACAAGTTTTATTGTTACTTAGATTTAATCTGAAAATATATTACTTAGTTTCATCATATTCTGTCAGCTTGTAGTCACTGATAACTTTTCTCTCTTTTGAACTGTTTTTGTATATTCATAATAACTTGGTCTATGGTTGTTTAGGATTATCTTTCATTGGATTCCACAATAGCTTTCACTTTTATGATTCATTATGTGACCAAATGAATTTTAGTTTCGGAACTGAAATATATGTAATGGATAGATATTGTGTCATCTTTTGCAGTTGTATAAAATTATTTGTCCGCCATTTCGTTTTCAGCTGCTGTACAAAATGCCTTAATCCATTTATATTTTTGCTAGCCAGGTTCAGATGCGTTAATATCGCCCAGGCAAAACAATTTTTTTTTTTTTTTTCACTTTTTGAATAGCCCCAGTACTATAACTGTGAATCGTGATTAGCTCATTAAAATAATTTGTATTATTAAAATAATTCAATAGTGTATTGATCTATTATTCTTTATTAGATTAGACACCAAACTTATATTCCAATGAATTGTATTGCTTCATAATAAATGTATAATGTGAAATCACTGCCAAAATATTAATTTTACTTATTCCTATATCTATAAAAATGACAGCTAAGGTGAATTCAATACTCGTAATATCATTATTTTTTAAATCATACAATATTTGGCATAAATCCAATCTCTGATGGTAACTTCCATTTTATGATGTCTGAGCTCTTCCAAATATTTCTTCTTTTTAATAACATTGTTTTCTAATTTGTTTTTATAAGAATCTCTAAGGGCAAAAATAAGTTTTCAGAGGAGGACACCTGTCAACCTGTTGCTGTTCCGACGACTCCGGTCTTCGACGGGAAGATGTCCTAAGAGGACGATGGCTTTAGCGTCGTGCTTGGCCATGCGAGGATGCGAACTAGCAGTCCTTCAGACTGTAGCTATGTCTGTGTGGTGCAATTACACTGCTTACAACTCCAAAACAGAGAAGACCATCGAATCACTTACGGAATTTGCTGCAGAAGTCATCCGACTGGTCAGAAGGGCCTACTCCTCACACAAATTTCGCCTACTCCCGTTGACAAATGTTTGGATGGTCTTCGTTAGCCTAAAGTCAGCAAGCTTGTAGAGCTTTTACAGAGGACACTTAGCTATGCACTGATCCAAGCTATAGAATTTGAGGCTATCAAGCAGTCAGTGCGAGGTCATGCTAAAGTTCAGGCTGTAGGGATGGAATGTAGAGAGCATCGTAGAAATAGTGAAAGACGTACTCGAGGCACTGAAAAGGAGATACGCCTTTGGAACTGCGGTCAGCTTGAACATCCTAAGAGCAAATGCAAGGCTGCGAGGAAGGAAGAGCAACAGGAAAACTAAAGTGAGTTGATAGGGAGCGGGTCAAGCAGTCTCTACGTGGAGGGTACGATAAATGGGCATTTTCTGCGATTTCTTCCGGATACTGGTGCTAACATGATCCAAATATTATTTAATCAAACCAAATATTATACCAGCTGAGAAGATATCCCCAACAATTTGTTCTTTACGATCGGCGACCGGAAACTGTTGCTTGTGGCCGACAATGATGAAGATGTCATACTAGGAATGGACTTGAAGATCAATACACAAACAAGCTCGACTTGCCAAGAGGTGTAGTAACATTAGGCAATGAAGAAGTCGTCCTTCGGTACCGAAAAGAACCATCTGCTCGGATATTAGGAACCCTTCCTTCACAAAGCCAAGTAGTAGCGTTGGGGATCACAAATAAGGTTATACCGAAACCATTACATTACATGTAACCCTCCAAACTTATAGAATATATATTTTATAACTAAACAAATCAGACAAGAGTTTTATTGTAAAAACTATATATTATGGACATTTCAGCGAAAATACTTCTTTGGACATAAACTGGACATTTCAGAGAATCTCCTAGTAATATTAGTTCGATTTCCCTCAAGATCCAACTCAGCTTTTCTTTTTACATATAAAAGTAACATGGGATATTACATTAGGAATACAAATAATTACGGCTTGTAAATCTCAAAATGAGAATTTACAGTACCCATCGTCCCCCTCATTATCGGGTGATCTCTCACTTTTAGATCAATGCACAATGAAAATAGCTGATTCCCTTCAAGAAGGAACAGCACATTCTTCATATCTTCAACTGAAGGAGTAAATTTGAAAAGGCAGGTAAACTCCTCGAGATCACTTCATTACTTGGGAAAACTCCTCCCTCCTGTGAAAATATCCGAAAAATACTTTCTTTCTGGCAAGAAATTGAGCTTGATTTATGAGCTGTTTTTCATTTTCTATATCTACTTTCATTTTGCCTTTCAGACTTCTAGACTTTAATTTAATTACCCAAAGCAATTCACGAAGGAAAAAGGTAGAAGAGCTTTTCCCTTGGGTCAAGTTTCTTTTGTCTATTGCTTTTAATTAATATTTTACTAATTACTTTATTTAGCCAACCATATTAAATTATTAATATGAACTCTACAACCAAGCTGTGAGGAGTTATTACACTTTATAATTTTATACATAAAAAACCAATTTTTGATTACAAAACCCACACACAAGCGCGCATAAACATATATATATATATAATATATATTCAAGCCTAATCTTACCTATAGATACTTTGTTACAATAAACCAATGAAAATAAAATCTTGTTAAAATTGTTCCAATCACTTATTAAAATACCAGTCTTAAAAAATGCATTTTATAGGTAATAACAAAAAATTCCAAAGAAACGAAAAGTACGGATTTTTTCTTCAAATTTCCCCCTTGCAGTAGCCGGAAAATCTCATATCAGTAGGGTTTTTCAATAAATTACCACAAATTCCTAACCTCTTTGCTTGCTGAGGAGGAAGTTCATGAACGACCAGTCTATTACTTTTCCCTTTGGAGAGTTGATGGTGACTTACAGTATCTTTTGCAGTTGGCGAGTACTTGTGGACGGATTTGACTCAACAGCTTCCTCCAGAACCCCATCAATATCCATTAATGGCCGCCCGGAGACCTTCTTCCTTTCCAACGTCGTATCCCCGCTGCTAAATTTTTCAAACCAACGCCGCACAGTGCGCTGTTCATGGACACCTTCTCTTTTGTATTTACTGAAATTACATAAGTTGCTTCAGTGGTTGTGAAATGTTTTTTGTCCAATAATGCCTTAAAACTATGAAAATTTTGAAGGACAGTGTCATATTTCTTCTTTGAAACAAATAAGTAAACATTTCGATGGAGAAGTCGAATGGGTTTTAGCAAGATTACATAATGCACTATAGGAAATTATTAATCGTTGGTAAGTATTAATTGTGCAGTATTAAAACATGTATAGTTCTATGGAATCTTGAATTGGATAAAACTGTCACTATTTTATACACACCTTTTTTGATAACAGTTACTTGTGACTGCCAGTCATAATAATAATCCTTTATACCAATGAGTTTGTTATTAGCCTTTTTTTTTTTTTTTTTTTTGCTTTCTGCAAATAGTCCAGTATTTAATGTAATTTTACAGCTTTTGTAACAGTATTATTAATTTAGCTGTAAGTAAATTTGAAAATTATTGTTTGTTTATTTGTAGTTTTTAAGGGCAGTAACCTTACTGTATAATTAATTCTTTGTCAACGTATAAAAATAATTGATTAATAAAGTTTTACTTAAAAAAAGCAACAAAAAAAATTCTTTATCAATGTCTAATTAGTTTATTTTTGCTATGATTCCCCTGTTTTTATTATTTAATTATATACCGCTGTTTTATGAAAATCTTAAGTATAAAGCATTAATTGGTCATTAGAGCAGAAGAAAAAAATATTACTTTTATCTTTTATCTTTAAGCCCTCCTCTGAATGGCGCAACAAATCCTTTATAATTTAGTTTAAAAAAAAAGAAAAATGTACAGCTTTTTATACCATCAGATGTTTGAATTTTGGAAGTTCCCTGTCATCTGTCCATTGGCTTTAGATTTCATTTGTGGAAGCGTATGGGTTTGTTTAGTGTTTAAGATCTCTCATCAGACCAACCAATCGAGTGTTTACGCATCGAACCACATTCAGAATATGGATACATACAATTTATTTATATATGAAAATATGTACAAATGGAAAGAGGAAATCGGTAAAACATATTGTATGTTGAATTTTACAATAAAGAACTATAGATCAGTATTTTTTTTAAATTTAACTCCTTCCATTGAAAATTCATTCACTATTCTTTAAAAGGGACGGTGTAATAATTATTCAATTTTAATATGTGATTTAGATGACAGACTTAAGAATTTTTAATCTTTCAGAAGGCCCCATATGTTTATAAAAAAAATAAATCGAAGTTTTCCTAATACATTTTTCTAATAAAAATCAAAATGAAAATTCTACAAAATTTTCTGTGATAGTAATTGTAAGAAAATACATAAGCGAAATATTTCTAAAAATACTGTTAAAAGGTTTTAATTTACTTCCTCTGTCAAACCTAATTAATAAAATAGTAATAATTCAGTGAAACTGCGATCGATCACTGATTCATACACTCATATATAAAGTAAAAATATATTTGCCACGCGTGTTGGAAATATTCGATATATACATTCCACACCAGTTGAATCATTGTGTATAGAATATTTTCACCATAAAATATATTTAGTTCAGAATAATTTGTTCTAAATTAGAAAGCAACTAAATATAATAAATGTATATACACTAAACATTAATAATTAATAAATCGCATAGAATTTCAATAGAAAAATAAATTTAGTACAAATTTAGTATACTCGGGTGCTGTATACTTTCGAAGCAGGTTTTTTAAGTTTCATTTATGATGTATATAATTAGAGTACGGTGGAAATTTAATTTATTAGCCGTAGACGACAATGAACGTAAAGTGTATGACCGCTGAACTTAGTTCTAGACTGGCCAAAAAGATGTAGACCTTCATTGAAGTGACAATCAAAATACATTCTACAAAAATAGGTTTATTTGTTTTAAAAACATAATTTTTTTACTGTATAAGCGTTATACTTAAATTTTTATAAAATGTAAAATTACATTTTACACCAATCATGTTCTATAAACTATTTCGCAACGGAATTAATAAATAAGAAAGTTTAAATTTAGGTCTCCCTTTCAACCGATTTCAGCTAGAGGAAATCTACCAACAGTTTGCAAAAACATCCTTAAAAACCGACTTTAGTTTCATTATTTTAAAAATTTCGAATGATAGTGCAACATTTACATATGTTAAGGGGAAATACATGTTAAGGTTGTATTTTTTCCCGACCCACGGCACACTAGAGAAGGCGCGTGGTCAACACACCGTTCTGGCCGTCTGATTTTTTCCCAATCAATGAAGAATGGTTCACAACTAAGGATAAGCGTTCCCTAGAAACACACTAGGAATCCTCTGGGTCAAAACACATAGAAACATAGAAAGAAAACAAACTGTGGACTGTAAGCATTGAACCTAAGTCCTTTGGATGCTTTAACTACCAGAACACCGTGCTGCAGAAACATATACATACATAAAATTTTGACGGGCCACATTTTTAGTTTCTCCAGTGTGGGGTAGTTTCTACAATTTTTTAAAAGTCCTTGCATGTTACACTCATGGATAGCTTGATTATCCTTGAAATCTGAAGGGAAAAAAAAGTTTATTTTCTTATATTTATATGCTGCACCATATATTTTCTATTTATTAATATAATTTGATTTTCACTTTTAGCTAATTTTGTTTATTAAATATATAAATATTTATCAAGAGAAATGAAGTCTTTAGATGTTGCCTTTTTGAAGTATCGGGAGCAACGAACTTTTTAAATATAAAATTTTTAAATTTATATTTGTTACTACTTCCCTACATTAGGCTTGCAATGAATCAAATAAAATAACAAACACATGGGAATTATATTTGCATAGATCTTGAAACAAACCCCATTACTCGATAACTCTACGCTGGGAAACATTATAAATTTCCAGCAATATCTCTCGGTGCCCCCCCAATAAGACACACCTTTCTAGAGTAGATAAGAGAAAAATTAATAGAACAAATAGCGTTTCTGTTATTTTTACATACACCTCGAGGTCAGTAGACGTGACGGTTTGGCTGTCACAGCAATTTCAAACCTTCATCCTTCCATTGTGATGGCTCCTAGACAGAGTGGAGAGTGGAAAAATGAATGAAGGTATATAATGGGGATTATATACTGCTTGCCTCTGCAGGGAATACATAGTATAAATAAAGTATTAGTTACTGCTAAGAGGTTATTTTTCTTTCATTTATAAGGTAATATAGAGGTTTTCTTCTCTAATTCTGAAAAGTTTTGTTCTATTTTATTTATATATATTTTTCGGTATGAGAATTGAGGAAGAATTTAAGGTAAACCACCAGACATTTAATTAATATTTAATATAAATCAAAAAAATTCTACTAAATAATTATTAATATCACTAGACAAAGAAAATAATTGTTAAACTTTTAATAGTTTTAACCCATCTGCCATTTGATGAATATGAATGAATATGAATATGAATTTGATCTGGAATTTTGATAAAATTCCGGATGTAAAAATTTATGAATGGGTCAGTGTTATTGGAAATTAGAAATGAAAGAGATTTTGTAAATTTAAACGATAAAAATCTCATAAATTTTTGAATTGTCCTAGGAGTGTCATTTCATGTTTCGAACTGTTGTAAAGAAAAAATAATCAATGAACTTAATAATCAAGGGATTGTCAAAGTTAAGGGATTGAATAAAATTGATATAATAATGATATCAATAATAATAATGTTCGGGGCAGTAAAATGTCCTGGAATACTTTAATTTTGACCCTCCAAAATAGCTTAAAGAGTAGGTAAACTTAGACTTCCTGAGAGTAAGATTTCACCCCCCTGGTGCCAATTCACTGCCACAACTGCTTTAATTTTGACATTGCACTAGCGGTAGTAACTGTTATGTCAGTATGTGGAAAATGCGGGCAAAAAGCTCATGGAAATATAATATGTTCAGAAGAGTAAGAGCGTATTAATTGTGACATCACAGAACATTAACTTAGACCGAAATATTGTCTCATACTTATAAGAGAAAAAGAGATAGAAAAAATTTGGTGTCAAGAGAGAGTTACGTACTGACAGGTGGAAATTATCTTTGAACAAAGAATTAAAGGAACAGATTACATAATAATGCGTTCGGCGCATCATGTTATGAAATTTTAAGCACGACTTGTTAAAAAATAAATAGCTAATCTTGAAAACCAGTTAGCAAGAAATAATATCGGAATTGAAACAGACCAAGATCAACGTGTTAACACAATTTATATAAGTAATAAAAATAGTATTACTAGTAAAACATTAAAAGAATTTTTAAAAAAGGGACAAAAACCGGAGACTGATATCAAAAATGAAATTGACCAAGAAAATTCTTCTCTGAAAAATGTAAAGAAAAATTATAATCTAATTAACAAACAAATAAAGCAATCACATATAATGAGTAAATAAACTAAAAATAATTATTCGGATAGACTACATTCTTCGAGCTCAACTAGCTTTGGCTCAGCTTATAGTGGAAATACAGAAAAAATTCTACTCTATCTCCAAAAACAAAAACAAAAAAAAAATCCAAAAATACACACGGATGAGCTTGTCAGTATTGTTAATAATTAATACATAGTAATAGTTATTTGATCCATTCTAAACATTAAAAACTTATATTAATACTTTACCATTAATGTTATATTGAAGAATCATAGTAATATTAATGGTATAGTCTATGACAGAAATGAACTAGAAAACCTAATTCAAGGCACAAACAGTAATATAATTTATATCCAAGAAATAAAATCTGGAAACTAAATTTATTAAAAATAATTTCAATATATATATAAAAGCTTTTAGTCAACATCAAATTGCTAGCTTTGGAGTTGGTATTTTTATTATAAAATATACCCCCACTATACAAATTAATAGCGAGCAGCAGTTGAAGTGGGTTAGAATATTTTATACCCTCTCATTATCTATTTCGCCAGTTCTTATCTCCTTCTACCTGCAGGTACTCCCATCATTTTTTATCGATAATTAGCTTGTAAATGTCTGTAGTCCTTACTGAACCACTAAATATACTCTTTCGGGAAATTCGAGAACTAATTCGAGAGGCAAAAGATTGTTAGAGTTAAAACTCAGCGGCTAAAACAGATTTATTTTATTTGTATATAAAGAAAGTTTAAATTTAGGTCTCCCTTTCAACCGATTTCAGCTAGAGGAAATCTACCAACAGTTTGCAAAAACATCCTTAAAAACCGACTTTAGTTTCATTATTTTAAAAATTTCGAATGATAGTGCAACATTTACATATGTTAAGGGGAAATACATGTTAAGGTTGTATTTTTTCCCGACNACTCTTAATTCTGTGAAAGCTGTTAATTTTTTGAGGTTTTTATTATTATTATTAAATTATTTTTATTATATCAGATAAAACTTAATTTTATTTTTTGGAAAAATTTCTTATTACAATAGTTATCTACAATTCTCTGTGTAGTTCCATTGAAATTCATGTGTCAATATTGTTTTTATTTCTTTAGCTTGAACACAGATTTTCAATTTATATCTCCATCGAAGAAAAATTATTTGTGATTCTTGTGGACAGACGATCAAATTTATCCAATATATTTGACATACCTGGACTGATAAGAGCTTTGTTGATGTTGCTTTGTCTGCCATCTGTGATAGTAGAAGAGAGATAAGGAAGTAACTTCCATTATCACCACTAAGACATCTTATCATTCCAGGAGAGTGGAAGAAAAGCTTCTCACTTCTCTTGTTCTTACGGTATTAACAACCAGCTGAATTTAATTAAACTTCCCACAATTATAAACAATGAAATACTTTCACTCTTTGCCAATTTCTATTGAGTTTTGTTAACTTTTTACTGGGAAAAAAGGCGACGCCACATGAGACGATCTGACTGAAAGGAGGCTCAGCTCTGACTCCTAGTAGCGATAGTACACGAAGAGGTTAATTCTTCAACGTCAGATACATTACTACATTAATTTGGCTGTTGGTAAATTAGAGAAAAAGAGAAAGTGGGTGAGAAGGATCGGGGTGTCCTGTGCGAAAGGAAGACCGATGAAGAGAAGTTTGTTTCGTACAGAATTTGGTAAATAGGTGTGGTAGAAGTTTAAGTTGTCACCGTAACCACATCATTAAAGGATCTTGCCCCAGGATCAGAAACTCTCACCCCAAACCATTAGGGGTGGTCTCCACTCCGGGACAAGGAGTGCCCGCAAATTCCAGGCAGGACTTGCACTTACATTAATCTCTTCAGTATTTCTGAAATTCTAATAAATTACACAAATTTATCTTTCATTTCATAACTAAAACAAAAAAGAAAAAACTAACGGCTAAAATATTAAATAGTTTCAAAAAGGTATTATGCAAGAAGCTAATCCGAACACTTATCCTTTTTTTTTTAAGGCAAGTAAAATCTCAGCGTCATTATTGACATTAATTAATTGCACAGAAGACTAAAACTGTGCACAATTAAATGGAACATCAAATAAAAATTGAAATGCGCTGACCTGCTCATTTTCACTCGAAGACATTTACATGCATGTGCTGAGCTCACTCAATTCAATTGTTTTTCTTGCCTTCATACAAAAGTAACGTATAGTGAATACATTGATATTGAAAATAAATCATAAATTTTCTCATTTAAGTAACGAAAAATTACAATTTTTTTTTACTGATTTAAAATTTTTAGATATTAGATATATATTTATCATATCGAGATAAATTGCTGTTGAATTTCGTTTGTGAATTGTTTTCTGTGCTTTATTTTAAAAAGTTATCTAATAATCACTTTATCAAAGATATTACCCAAATTAAACTCTTCTGTTTTAGTTAAATATTAACAACGATATTTATGTATTTATGAATTAACCTGCCATAAGGAGTAATAAAGTTTAACTTTAAATAAGTTATTGTTAAATTAGTTAATGTTTTCATAAAGTTTAACAGTTTAACTTTACTCTTGTTACCAGAACCGGATGCTTCTCTTGACATACGTTGTTTCCTTCCGTTTACAGGATCATTAAGATGAAAAAGTGTAAGCTATTACACCCTGTTCTCCTTTATTTCACAAAAGCCTTTGATAAGATTGATCACTGATCCTTCCCATCTACTCCAACAATTCCATTCTTTGGCTTCATTCATTCCTGTCAGGCCGATCCCAAGTAGTTTCTATCTCCGAAGCACCTTTATCTTCCCCTACTGGGACTAGCCCATCTCGCAGCTGCGAGTGTTTCATTTTCTATATATACTTATACATTCATTCCTGTCAGGCCGATCCCAAGTAGTTTCTATCTCCGAAGCACCTTTATCTTCCCCTACTGGGACTAGCTTATCTCGCAGCTGCGAGTGTTTCATTTTCTATATATACTTATACATATATATATG
>KZ807148.1:245724-286614 GCA_000696205.2 Oncopeltus fasciatus
TATATATAAAATATTTCAAAAAAATCTTCATAGTATTACGTGATAAGTTTGGTTTCTTAATGGGAAATCAGAAAAAAAGAGTAATTAAAATACACATGTGTGTTTGTGAACGTATACGAGTGCATGTTTCCGTAATAACTATTTTATCCCAAATTATAAGTTATAAGTAATTTAGTAATAGGTTGTACTGTTGAAACAAGTTAACAGTTAATTAGCCTATTAGGAAAGATACATTTAATAAATATTTGGGGAGCTAGGCGAGAAGTCATATTTTAAAATATAGAAACCAAATTTCGTATTTAGGCTCTTTATGGCAAACATGAAAACAATTATTTTGTTTGAAATTGAAAGAGTAAAATGCATAATATTTTTATTGTTGAGTAACGAATTTTTTTTTTTTTTTTTAGGGAACGTGGTAGGATTAAAATGTAATTCTGTAACGTTATTGTTCAATAACATTTTTGCGGAAAACTTGCGGAAGAAATTCATGAATTTTACTACGGTCAAAGCCAGATCTTCACAAGAAATTGTTGGTCCTAATTTATATTTCGCTTATTGTTCTATCTGGCATTTAAGTTGAATTTCCTCATTAAACCTTATATTATGCTACTAAATGGACTTCTAGCATAATGTCCCCTTCACAAGGGAAGTGAAGCTCAAGAAATTGTATAGACAGTAGATGAGTGTACGTACACAGTCTTCAATAGTACCACATCAATGCAACAGGCCATAATAGGCCAGGGTGGAAAATACATGTTACTCTTGACCCAAATCACTCTAGAAAAGGAGTGTGGTCAGCACACCGTTCTGGCCGCCTGATTTTTACACATTCGATGAAGAATGGTTCCCGTTTTTTCATGTCAACTTGTGTACTTGCAGTCTTCATTTTTTTTTTTTTTTTTTTTGTTAACATTATATAATTCAGCTTTTTTCATTAGGAAAAAGAATAATTATACTAACGGTTGAAATAGGTCATCTGAGGTTATCGAAGTCAGTTAAAAAAAAAATTTTCCAAGTTATTGTTGATATATAAGATTGATATGTCAACAATGTTTTTTTTCTCTCTCAAAATTTTGCTTTCCCCTTTATACAATTTACCTAATAAACTATTAATAAAATTATTTACATTGTTGCCTTCTAATTTAAATCCTCCTAAAATTTACATCTTAACAATTTGAAGATGACTCAGGCCTTATTTATTTATTATTTATTTACGTCTTTCTAGATACTTGTAATCCTTATATTTCTGTAATATTTTATTAGATTTTTTTATTTTATTTATGTCATTACTTAATATTTTATTTATTATATAATTTATTATTATTAAATATTTTATTTATTACTTAATATGGGTTTAAATAACAGATAAAAAGTCAGTAAGAATAATGAGGTTTATGGCTTATGTAATAATAAACATATGCTTTATGGTTCAGCGCATATAACTTTAAAAATAAGTAAATAAAAAACAATTACTGTACTTAGATATTGGATATGCAAATTTGATTATTTCATAAATTAGTTTGTTTCTAACCATAAGTTATTATTAAGTGTTCAATTGTTTTTTTTTTTATAACAACTCATTCATCACAATTTGTTTAATCATAAGAAAATGTCGACTGAACACTTGGCTTATGAAGAAAATACACTAGTTGTAGTCTCGTTTTGAGCCAAACATTGTTCAAGCATTAATGAAATTAAATTCGAGCTGAAGTGACATTGGGTAATAGTGATGAAGACAATTCTCACAATGTCCTACAAGCGAGGCAAAGCACCAATGCAGCAGTGGAAGTAGCGCTGACACAAGGACTAGATCCCTCACACCACAGCAAGATGATTTCAGAATTGTTTACAGAGGGGCGAAATTCCATTGGTCGGATACAAATATTCAGTGGGGATACATCACAAAACCCATGGTCAAGGGAGTCATTGCCTTTAGAGAGAAGAAAAAAATTAATATCATCCTTTTTAGATTGTTTGGTGGAGAGGTACTGAACGAGCAAGTTATCACGGAGATAAGTCTCCGAGAGTCTTCTATATAAATTAGTGGTGGGATCCTTAGAGGTCAGTAATATAGGTACAAAAATAGTTGTTAACTTCAGTGAAGAGAGGGCGAGATGAATTTTGTCGTTGATATAGAAGGGTAACGACTTGAGTTCTACTGAGCAGGATATATCAGAGCCATGGAGAGCTATATTTGAAAGGAGAAATATTGGAGCTGAGGAAAGAGATTACAAAGCCAACAAAGGCTTTGTAAAAGTTAATGAGGAAAGCAATACATCGTTGGTCCATTGTAGGGAACAGATCAGAGGTTATCCTTTGCAGAAAGTTACATAGGAAGACAAGTGAGGGCGGAAACCAGAGCGAGTGGGTCAAGAATATGGACAGATGACTTTTTCCACCAATAACAAGTTAAAATCTATTTACACCATTCTCAAAGACCCCATCCCCCTTCCTAACAGAACTAATGTCGTCTATAAAATTCCCTGTTCCACACCACATTGCCAAGGTTCTTACATTGGACAAACAAAAAACCCTATTTCCCGCAGAATTAATAACCATAAAAATGACATAAAGAATAAACTAATAAAAACTGCCCTAACTAAACATGTTTTTCATGAAGCACACACATTTGACTTCGAGAGCTTAACCATTCTTTCCACTGAACCCTATCAACACAAACGTCTTTTGTCTGAAACCGTTCACATCAACTTACAACACTATCCAGTTAACGACAGAACGGACATAGAACAAATTTCCTCAACTTATTCTAACATTTTCAACATTCTAAAAACCATCAGCCCTCCGTCTCAATAAACCTGTCAAACATTTTTCCCAGTTCCAAAGTCACTTATTCCCAATAATACCCTTCCTTTTTTTCCTTTGTCCTTTTTATTGCCCTCTCTTGCAACAGGTCGCTTTCCATTTGCACCTTCCGCCTTGTACCAGCTCTCCCCACTCCTTTTACCTCTCACTTTGTGTAAAAGTAAAATTTATATTTTAGTCATGGAAATGTGAACTTAGGGACAGGACGTCCTCTCTCATCTTCATGATAGGTAGGTGTGGCAAATTATTGCTTTAATGATATTTCAATTATTTTTTTCTTGTCAATAAGCTGTTTGTTTGCATGTTTTTTTCAAATTGGTTCTTTTTCAAATTGTTTTTCATAAACTTTTAAATTTTCTTACATAGCTTTCTACATTCATACTCTTGATATCGCATTATATTATTGCAATTCTCTATTATACTAATTTCAATTATTATTAGTTCTCATGACATTTTATTTCTACAGCCCTGAAGATGGCTTACAATGCAAGCCGAAACGTTGACAGATAATCCTTTATTAAAAAATACATTTTTTAAATTTGTGTTTTTTTTATCTACCTTGACCGAACCCCAACTAAAATCATCTTAGAATAATATCTACGGTCAACAAACTCTCCTTTTGAAATTACAATAAAGGGTATTTTTATTTTATTGTCAGAGATACCAACAGTAATACAGCAGTTTTGTAAGATTTCCTGTGATAAAATATTCGTAACAGTCACAAAGAAATGAACAATCAGACTAGTTAGAAAGAGTTAAACTGTCCTTTGGAAAACGTTAATTCAGGGATAAGGCTCGAATAGACAGAGGTAAAATCCAAATTTAGTCAGAAAGAAAATGGTTGCATAAAGCATGCCAAGTTAACCCGCATTTAAAAGTATTTATGACTTCTGATGTAGACAAAGGCTCGAGTGATGGACTTTAGAGAGCTTAGCTCCTCATCTATGCGGCTAGACTTGGATAAGATACGGGTGTGTTTTATCCAATGAAAATTACGCCCATTAAGCCTTGGGCGTTGTGGCACCCTCGGACAAGGGTTAACTAGCCCCAAACCTGGCTTACTGGTGGAAAGCTAATTATGGCATTACCAACAGCATCCATATACCTCATGAACTGAGAAATAATAGTTGATCTCCTAAGGCGGTACCAATGGATGACAAACCAGGATGTTGGGCTTGCAGTTCTCTGTCTGACCGTTCTCATGGGCATCTCGAGCTGGACAATATGTCGACGGGGGGACAAAATAGCTATCAAACCCGTCCAACTTAAAGGCCGTTTAATCTTTTAGAAACAAAACATTTTCTAAATAAATTCCCCTTACGATTTCAAGATGAAATGTAATGGATTAACGTTGGAAGTCGGGCACCTCGGTATCACAATTCAGGGAGGTCTTCGTACGGGGAACATCTACCCTCACGCATATCGATAGTCGATACTCTTGGAAATAGATATTATTGGATTGGCGGCTTATCTATTCTTCAACCAACCACATCGACTGGACACCATCGATCATCAACCCACCTGGATTCTGGCATTCTGGTGAGGATTGGATATCATTTTTTTTCTTCGAGGAAAACTCTCATTATTGAAGCAATTGACCGTCATATCATTGCTAAGGTAACCTTCTTCTTCTTCAAACCAAACATCGTTTGTTGTTCGACGGTACCTTTACTTCAAAAATTTAACTTTGAATTTTATTGGCATTGTTAAATTACAAATTTGCATTTTATTTTTTTTATTTTTTGTAAATTGATTATTGTAAATTAATTTGCATTAACTACCATTGGTTTCTTATACAAAATAAATAAAATTAAGAAATAAACCAAAGAAAAGAATTTTGAATTGAAGAAATTAAATTAAAAGGAGAACTTTGATTTCTAAAAATTGGTTTATAATACATAATTATTTTTCTTTTAATCTACCATGTCGCTATTCGTACTACAATAAATGTGAATTATCTTTATTAATAATTGTTATTGGTTTTGCTCTTAATTTAGTCTTAAGTTACAAAAGTGTGTACCGATACGGTAAACCAAACCAAATTTAATAGTTACGCTATCCGGATCGTCATATTTTTCAACAAACATAATTGGTTCTGTTTATCGTTTGTCTCTTTTATATTTTTTTTTTTTCACCCTTCGTTTGGTTTAATGATTAATTGCACTTTGAATTGGCATCATTTTCTTACTGTTTTCAGCTGGACTTCCAATATTGTTCTTGAGTTCTTCATTTTTCTCTTGTACAAGATTATTTGTTAATTTGCATTAAATATTGTAATGAACTTTACTTGTTTTTTTTTTTATAGGCGTTAGCAACTTAGAAAAAACGCATTGTTATTTTAATTCCAAAATGGTGAAATTTATTAATTTCCTTATGCTTTGGTATTATTTGATATTGGGTTTTATTTTATTCCTCTAACCAGCTCGATACGGGATCGGAGATTTGTTTTCAATTAAGAAAAACCCCTCCCCCCAACACGACCAATAATAGAATGAAAGCATCAGATGCTTCGCCTGTGTATAGTGTGTGTTTGTGTGTGTGTCGTGAAAAGCGAAATAATTTGGAGTTAAAATTAAAAAATGAATGCCTTTTAAGTAGGAGCATAGTTCTCAAAATATTTGATCATGTTTAAAGTATCATGGTTTACAAAATTTAGCTAGATCTTTGATTAATTTTCAAGATATAACTTTGATTATGGGAAAATTTTTGTTATATCATTTTAATTACATAATGAGAAATCGGAGATAAATCAATCAGAAATAAAAGATAATCCTTTAATTAACGGCCTATAGTCAATTATTTTCTTCTCTTCGAAAATTTTGATGTTTTCAATAAGTAACTTCACTCTAATAATGTCATAGGCTTTCTTAAGCACAAATTCAATTAATTTAACAAATTTTAATCTAAAAATCACTTATTGCTTAGCGATGAAACAGTAGTCACATGGTTTGTTATTTATTGATTACGATAGGTGAAAACCAGCTGTCAGCTCAGTAAAACCCTACATAGTTTTACAATAGAATTCGCTCTAGCTGTACTTACGTGTAAGACGTTGGGAGAAAGGCACAACCGCCCCCGAACACTGCCAGGAAGGGACTGAGGGCCACCCCCTGGGTCTGGTCACCATGGTGACATCCCCCATGCCGCTCTGTTTACAACTTCCAGCTGATCATGAATCACCCCTTCCTAACACTCCAGCCTATTCCCAAGTTTTCTTTGATCTTCAAGAGTCAAATTCACCCTTCAAACTTCTCACCCACCAAGTTAACAGAGAAAGACAGTTGGTAGTCTTAATAAGGATGTACTAATGACAAACAACAGTTGAGGATACGTTACGTTTACAATTTGATATTTAACATAAATAAAGAATAATAATAAATTAATTTTGTTTTATATAGAATTTAGCATGCTGGTTTCAAAACTGTTTTTAGTTTTTTTTTTCTATCACGTCACGTTCGGTGTCTATGTGGTGGGGCGCATGCTGGTCTATACCTGCCTGTTTAGTTACGTCTGTTATACTATGGTGAAACGTTGTGTGTCGGTAAGCAGTATTCAGTATTTCATTACGGAAGTGTACAGAACTACATAGTGTGTTTGAACTGAAACGTTTCCTTATGGCTACCTCTGCTCCTACACGTCGAAAGTGCGAAAACAGCCCCGATTCGTTTTGTTGTATATGTGGCAGTTTTACCATTCCCATTCAAAGGACAATCATCAGTACATTTGTCAGACAAGCATATTTTGACTTGGTGATCAAGATAAAGCATGGGCACCTCATAAAGTGTGTAAACAGTGTGTTGAGGGTTTACGAATGTGGACCAAGGGAACACGTACTAAGCTTCCATTTGGTATACCTATGATTTGGCGCGAGCTCAAAGATCATTCAAGTGATTGTTACATTTGTGTAGTGTAAACATCGGGATATAATAAGAAAAACTACTGTAAAATAGAGTATCCCAGTTTACCGTCAGCTATACGACCAGTATCGTATTCAGCCGAAGTCTCCGTGCCAGTTTTCAATGAATTTCTCTCTTTGGAAGAGGGGGAATACGGATAAGGTGCAGATGAAAGCGACTCATTGTTAAAAAAATTGTTAAAGACTTATTTGGAAATAGGCGAGCATTGAATTACTCCGAAATTGTCCAGCAACTCCTGGAAAGCTTCTAAAAGATATGTTGCAACATGAGCATTAAATTGCATTTATTACACAGCCACCTTGCTAATTTCCCGGACAATCTTGGTGCAGTGAGTGATGAGCAGGGTGAGTGTTTCCATCAAGATTTTAGGGTCATGGAAGCAAGATATCAAGGTAGATGGGATGTAAATATGATGGCTGACTATTGTTGGAGTATCAAGCGCGAATGTACACAAACTAAACACCCCAGAAAAAGCTACAAACGCAAATTTTTATCTTAATTTTCAAGTACTATTCATTAATTAAACAATTTTATATGTATGAAATCGATTTAACTTACATTAAATGTTTTGCAAACAAACAAAAAATGTGTTCCCTAAAGTAATCCTTCTTTCCCTGACTTAGGAATTTTCTTAGCACATTCCTAAGTCAGGGTCTTGATCAGTACTCATTTTGAAGTCAATGCTATATTTCTAATACTTATTCCTTCAGCAGCAGGTGTAAAATTTGCTTTAATCTGTCACTTCTTAGAGACCCAGTCGTTAGGAATTTTTCTTTAATTTACTAAATCTGCTCTGTGAACACCGTCATGAAAGGCTTCGTTATGTTAGACGGAATCATATCAACTACTTATCCGTAAGAAGCTGCATTCTGTTGTCTTTCTATTAGAGGCTTTTGAATATTTATTTTTACTGCATTCTTAACTTTAGTGGTCACCTGACAAACCATTACTTTCTTTTTCCCAATTATTTAATTTCTTTAGTGCCGTTATTTCTCCTTTTTAGCTTAGCATTTTTAAAAATTAGAACAGTCAAGTAATCTTCAATTTCTCTCACACCTTTTAAGATAATTGTAATTGCTGACTTGCAGATATGCTTGGCTTGGCAATTCAAAATATGTTTGATGTGATCAGTTATTATTTGTCAATTTCGCCTTTGTATTTTCTCGAAACCTGATAAAAACTCCCCTTCGACATTTTTCCTCTTTGGACTCTTGGTTCATTGACTTCATGATGAGTTACTATTAACATTTAATGGCGACCTATTGAGTTTATTTTGTGATTAGAAAGTATCTGTCTCCTTTCTATTACAATTACCATCAGACCCTTCTTTCAATGCGTTCTAGTACTATAAATTTTTCCTGTGATACATATTGTGCTTTATTTGATGTATTATATCCGCTACTATAATTATTTTGAATATAAAATTAATCAATTTTTTTTGGAATTGTTATTTTAATTTATTTATTTTATTTCTTAATCTGAATATCTGCTGGCGGCCCATTGACAAACAAAAGTAATGTTATACAAAATACACCAAAGTGAGACTGTTCTATCAAAATTCCCGAAATATTTAAGCAAGAATCAATGGCAAGAAATCATACACTAAAAACAATAAACAAAGTATACTTTTTTGCTCAAATGGAGAGTTTTTTGACCGTAGATATTATTCTTAAATGATTTTAGTTGGGTTTCGGTCAAGGTAGATAAAAAAAAAAAAAAAAATACAAATTTAAACAAAGTGTATTTTTTTTTTAAAGAGTATCTGCCAATGTTTCGGCTTACATTGTAAGCCATCTTCAGGGCTGTAGAAATACAATGTCATGAGAATACAATAATAATTGACAATATTATAATATAGAATTAACATAATGTAATGTGATATCAAAAGTATGAATGTAGAAAGCTATGTAAGAGAATTAAAAAAAAAAATTTTGGATCTACCTTGACCGAACCCCAACTAAAATCATCTAAGTGTAATTTTTTGGGTGTAGTTAATCCCGTAGCCCGTCACGCAGTATCATGCGTAAACTAGGCATATTTCCTATGATAGATTAAACGTAGAGATAAATAAAAGCAAATGACGAATTTTATGTATTATGAATTGTACATTCATGTACTCCTCATATGCTCAGAGAATGCTCAGCTTGACCCATGTCTGGGCGGAAAGTTTGGGGAAAGTACTAAGCTATAGGAATTTATTCCTAAATAATTACCTTAATTACCTTTTTTCGTAAAAATGTTCTTAAAGAACAATTTTAGAAAATTTGATTTTGCTCCGCTTATTTAAGATTATATTTTATACCTATTATTAAAGCTTGTTCTACAAATTTTTCATAATTCAAGTAAAACAAAACTATCAATAGTATAAAGTTTGAACTCCCCCTAATCCTCACCCTCATATCTTATTTCAACTAAAATAAGTCCATTCAACAGTTTTCAATAAAAAGTCAAAATACAGAATACTTAAAAAACAGAAGTGCCCGCTCATCACTTGAAATCACATTCAAAAATATTTACCTTTATATATTATAATAAACAAAACTTTTTTTGTCAGTACTCGTTAGACTAAAACTGTTCGAGTTAGATTGTTCTAAATAAGGTCAAAAAATCCCAACGAAAACATTTTTAACTGTGCAACTTGTAATGTGCTGGTTACTAGCAATAATAATAATATATACAATGTAGGTTAATATTAAAAATATACATCGAATTAAATAAAAAGAAAAAAAAAACTGTGATACATAAATATAGAGAGACTTTAAATCGATAATTTACGTAATGTTGATTATTTCAGACATCAGTTTTATCGTGATGAAAATTCCATTGACTAATATTATTAAGAACCCCCGTTTAATATGGGAAATATATAATAATAAAATCATTATTTTTGCCATTTTTATTAGACTGCCACATTCTTAGCTTATCACAAGTCCATGAATTCTTACGGAGAGCTGATAAGGTTATATATTCGGGAACTTCCTTTGACGATTCTGTCACTTCTGTGAAATATATAAATGACTGACTATAAATATTTCGAGAATATATTTTCTCTTCGTCAAGGCAGAAAATACACTCATACAATTTTGATATGATTACAAATTATAAAATCAAAGAAAGTATTAAGCATAATTTAGTATTTATTATATATTTAATGTTACATAATTGTTTAATTCATTTTATAATTTTTAATCATATAAAAAAAAATTTTTTTCATCTATATTTTCAACTCTGATGAAGAGAAAATATATTTTCGATATATTGGTCTAGAGTAAATTATTGTAAAAAATTATTTGACCAAAATCCTCAATAACCTACAAGCTCCCTCTGTTATCCTGGACGATAACTTATACATTATATATAGAATATAGAAGCTAATCAATATTGTCTGTTATATTGAATACTGTCAGCAAGATACTTTTGGATTATGCATTCTATTATAATGATTGCACATCAACTTCCTATCGCACGAGTACGATTAAGTCAGCAATATCTTAGATAAATAGTCGTTTTTGTTAATCTAAATTTATAAGTGAAATCTAATAGCTGAAATGCTGATTAAAGATCAATATTATTTTGACATTCCCATGAATGAAGAAATGAAAGTATCAATCTTCGAATTTTATTTTTCATTAGTAACTCGTGTTTTTTTTTGTTTTTTTTAGCATAAATTTAATAATTTAAAATAATACATTAATCTGAAAACAAAGTGAAAAAAAAAAAATTAAACATTTGAATAATGCTGTAAGATACTTTGCATTTTTCTAAAATCTTAAGTATTCTAATACTTAATATCAGTCTAATTACTATTAATTCCTTACACTACATCGACATGGACATAACAGCTGAATACATGATTGAATAATTCTCTGAAGAAACCTCAAAGATGGTTATTTGTTTACGACACCTCGCAGATTTTGTCGAGTTTCTTAGTACACGAATTTTAACTTCGGAAATTCGGGATGTGGAGTTTCCAGCCCCGTTTTTAACAATAATCAAAAGTTACTGGGCAGGTTATCCTATGATTAGACAAGCATTTTGAAAACGGTCTTGTACTGTTTTAAACTATACTCTGACAACTCATTTATAACTAACTATACATGAATGTGAGGTGAACTAAATAAAAAATAAAAAATGTTGCGTTAATAGCTACCATATAATTTAATCAACGTAAAAAATAATAATAAAGGCTCCCAAATATTAGCCAAGGTTAATATTTCATTGGGATGAGTTTTATCATTGGCTGCAACAATTCCGGTACATTTGATCGCATTGCAAACGCGTCAGGAACGCGTGGCCGGTCAGCCTAGAGAAGGTTTCACAGAAAGTGTAATAACTGCATAATTAGAGAGAGAGGACATTTTCGCCTGAGTTCGGCAGTTCTCGGCCAGTACACTCCGGCAAAGGTTATCATGCGGTGGTAGGTTATACACTCAGTCACTCAATCTCTCTCTGCCCGTTTCCTAGTATTCGCTCCCTCGCAGCTCCCTCTCAGATGTGTGGGATATGGGCAATTTTCGGCCACCGGGCCGTCACACTCTCTCACTGCGAAGACAGCTTCTGCAAAATAAGGCACCGCGGACCAGATGCATGGAGAATACAATTTGATAATAGAATTAAAGTAATTTTTCTTTATTTATTAATTTTTAATATTTTTTATTGTGTAATAAACATTGGCTGAAAAGAAATATCGAGTATCTTTCCACTTCCTCTGTGACTTATTTATTTTCAATTAAATTATCTAAGCAACTAGCAAAATTAATCTATCAATAATAATATTCAGATATATTTTTNGAAGACTCTAAATGACATGCTCGATGCTGTGCCAACTCTCTGAAGATCTTAGGGCAGGCAAAGTGTTTTTATTTTTTCAGGTTCTTCAAAATTTTAGAATCTGGTATTGACTGCACCAGTTATATATCTTTTCGACTTAGTTGAGTTTTAAAAAGATATATTTTACATCCAAATTTACAAATACAATTTTATATACTTGTTAACTATAGCTACTACAGAGGTACACTTGCAACTGATAGGCATACTCTAAGAGAAGTTATTTGGACGACTTATACTGGAAGAATGCAAGGAGGAGAGGGTCGTTTGGTTAAAGCTGGGCTCTGAAAGGAGTGGGGGATTCAGAGAATGCCTGGAACAATATTTACTATATTTATCATATTTTACATAGTCTTGAGAAATATTAGTATATGTAAGGGTTTTATAATACATGACTTGTTTGTGTGTGTATATATATTTACTTATTTTCTCTATTATCTCTGAGAATAATTGGAAATAAATGTTACAATACTTTTTCAAGTGATAAACCTAAATTGATTTAAATTAATATTATTAACTAATCAAATAATTATTTCATTATGAATTATAATTTCTCTTTCTGAGCAATAGAATGTTGACTGTATTTGTCTAAACTTTAAGAACTAATTCATAAGGTTCCATGTCCTAATTTCATATTACTACAATAAATTATATGTGTATGTGTTTATTAACACTTAAATTTTATTCTTCATATAATTTAATCTTAAATAAATAAATACTTACATATTATTAATTAATAAAATGATCTAAAACAAAATCCCCCAAGTATTGATTTATTTTTTTATCCTTTAACTGTTAAGTATAATCTTAGAATTTATATTAAATTTGGGATTTTAAATCTGTTTGTATATCTTTGTGCATCAGCAAAATTATATTTTTTTGTATTTGCAATGTTATATATTTTTGTAAATAATCTAAAGGGTTATTATTATTTCTACCACCAATGAATATAGAACTCTCATACCTTATATTCTCCGTCTTCATTGGTTTCCAACCGGAGATGGTGTACAGAAACCAATGAAGACGGAGAATATAAGGTATGAGAGTTATATATTTTTAGTCAATGAAAATGAGATTTTTTATTTTACAATTTTTTTTTATTTTCACTAATTAATACTTTTAAACTTAGAATTTCTCAATATCCTAGACAAAATAAATTTAATTTATTTCCATTTTTAATGAAATGTTAGTGGAGATTGCATCAGACAGGGAAGCCATGAACTAATTAATACTATACAATACTAAATATAGTATAATAAATATATTATACTATATATTTCCATCATATGAAACATATCTCTGCTTAAGAAAAAATTAGATAAATAGTAAGTTAACTCAGTAATAAAAAAAAATTAAACATTTTATAGTAGATAATAGACAGAAAATTTATTTATCTGACACTTATGATCTTATGACATAAAGAATATGAATCATTTGCCTTCTTTCATACTCAGAGATAGTATAATTTTTTTTTTTTTTATTTTTTTTGGTTAGCTTACTAATTCTTTCATTTTTTCTAAAGGAATCATATTCTTCTTAATCAAATTTATTTTATGTAATGAAGTTTATAGTATAATGGTTGGAATTTTATTGACCGTTGAGTATATAACATAGAAATATATAAAACAATTCTGAGAAATTAGTCAGGGTTTCCGCCAGGATCAAAAAAATTAAATACTACAAAATTGTTGGGTAATTATTTTATTATTGCTGATGTTTCGACATAACTTTAAGTCACCATCAGGGCGATAGTGATGTCTGGAGAGATCTCCAATGGAGGTTTATGGTCACATCCCAGAGTAGAGAACTCAACTGTACTCTCTTGATCAGTTGGGCTCTGCACTGATTATGACTTTCAAGTTAAGTCGAAATGTCGGCAATAATAAAATAATCACCCAACAATTTTGGAGTACTTTATTTTTCTGATTCTGGCTGAAGGTTGATTTCTCCAGTATATAGTTTATAAGTATAGTTTTGTATAGTATTCATTTGTCCAAATTGTCTTACTTGTCTGATTAATCTAAGTCCCATGCACATTTTCTTTAAAATGAAAACAAATTAAATTTATTTTATCTAGGATATTGAGAAATTCTGTAACTTGCTCATATTAACGAGAGAAAAAAATGCAAAATTTTCTCATTGACTAAAAAATATGTACCATTGAAAATATTAAACAAGATAATTTTAATGATGCAAAATTATGTACAAAGGGTATGTAAAATAAACTCCAAATTTTATATAAATTTTAAGATTATACTTACCAGTTAGAAGATACAAAATAAATCAATATTTTAGAAATTTAGGTAATTTTATTAATTAATAATATGAATGAATTAATGTATTTAAGATGAAATTATGTAAAGACGAAAACCTAAAAATATATATTCAAATGGAGTTTTATTGACCGTAGATGTTTTTTGTCGAAGTTCACTCAAGATAGATCCAAAAAAATACAAATTTAAAAAATGTGCATTTTTTAAATTATCTGCCTGCTTACATTGTAAGCCATCTTCAGGGCTATCATAAAGGGGAGAGGGGACGTCGTGTCACCAAGATCCCATTTTCATGATTCTCTCAGTTTTGATGTTGTGAAGACTCTAAATGACATGCTCGATGCTGTGCCAACTCTCTGAAGATCTTAGGGCAGGCAAAGTGTTTTTATTTTTTCAGGTTCTTCAAAATTTTAGAATCTGGTATTGACTGCACCAGTTATATATCTTTTCGACTTAGTTGAGTTTTAAAAAGATATATTTTACATCCAAATTTACAAATACAATTTTATATACTTGTTAACTATAGCTACTACAGAGGTACACTTGCAACTGATAGGCATACTCTAAGAGAAGTTATTTGGACGACTTATACTGGAAGAATGCAAGGAGGAGAGGGTCGTTTGGTTAAAGCTGGGCTCTGAAAGGAGTGGGGGATTCAGAGAATGCCTGGAACAATATTTACTATATTTATCATATTTTACATAGTCTTGAGAAATATTAGTATATGTAAGGGTTTTATAATACATGACTTGTTTGTGTGTGTATATATATTTACTTATTTTCTCTATTATCTCTGAGAATAATTGGAAATAAATGTTACAATACTTTTTCAAGTGATAAACCTAAATTGATTTAAATTAATATTATTAACTAATCAAATAATTATTTCATTATGAATTATAATTTCTCTTTCTGAGCAATAGAATGTTGACTGTATTTGTCTAAACTTTAAGAACTAATTCATAAGGTTCCATGTCCTAATTTCATATTACTACAATAAATTATATTTTATAACATTTTTAAATATTTGTTTTCATTTTATTAGCAATTTTACAATAAACTTTTCTTATCAAGTAATCAGGGATCAAAGAAATTTTTGACAAATATTTGCTATCTAAAAAGCACCAATTATGTTAAAATGAAGGAAGTAAAATATTATTGGATTCAATAATATCCAGATGCTTGTTTACATGAATGTATTAATTAATATATTTATAATTAAATCAATTTCTTAACATTATTTATTTGCAAAAATAGATTATTGTATTTGCCATGTTTTCTTTTTCCCCAGGATTCTTATATTGGTTTTGCAAGGCTGACAATTGTTGACAGTACTTGGGGCATGCAGCCTATGGTTCTTCACGAGTACCCACACCTTACTCTTATTTGTAATGGTGAATTGTATAACTTCAAAAAGGTATACTATTTATATTAAATTATAAAATTAATATTAATGGAAATAAAAACCAAATTAAAAATTCATTGTCTCTTATTTATTATTAATCATAATTATGTTCTTTTAATTTCCCACATGGGATTTAAAAAAATTTAAACATACAACCCTTATACATATCAATATTTTTATAATAGTTGCATTAATTTCTTCTTTGTTATGCATTAATAAATTGATAAAGTGAAATTATAAAAAGTCTGTCATGCTTTATAATTTTTCTCATCCAAGCATAATAAGTATTTGTAATCTAAGCAAATTTCCAATGGTTAAAAATGAAAATAAATAAGACAAAGTAAGGAAATTTAATTTATAAGCCGGAGAGAACAATGAATGTAAAAAGCATAACTAGTGATAAAGTTTGCGCTAGACATACCAAAAAAGGTAGATTGGGAGAAGGGCTTACCTATTGTAGTTACATTCCTAAATTTCTTCTTTAACAAGTGTTTTTTGTAAAAATATTACAGAACATAAATGTCAGAAAATTGCATTAAGACCTCTTACGTAATTGTGATAATCTTAAATTTTGTCAGAACTCAAATAACATAGAATCTGTTCTGAATCAGTGTACTAAACTAAAAACTTTGCCAGCAGTAGCAAAGCAAATTTTTTCACTCAAATTTTAAATAATATTTAAGTGCATTTACCAAATTTAATTAAGAAAAACAATTAATTGAGGTTTCAAGTTAAGGCTGTAAAATTAAAATTGAGTTTGTAAGCTCTTAATAAACATTTTCATAAAAATGTTATGAATATAATAATTAGAAAATTAAATTTTATATTTATTAAGTTCTTTAAACTACTTCATAACTCAAAAAACAATGAAGATATTATGCTAATAAATTTTGGTCTTTTTAATGCATTTTTAATATCTCTTGAAATGGGTGTCCAGGCTTTTGCTGGTCATAATGAAATTATTGAAGAGGAATAGAAATATGATGCTGATTAAATCAAATGGTTTTAGGATTAAGAATGCTTTTAGAAGAGTGGTCCACTGTTTCTTCCTCGGTACACCATTATTTTCAATTCTTATGCCTGCTGAAGTCTATAATAAATGCAAAATAGAAGCCTCTTCTCTTGTCACAATATTGTTCAATGAGCTGGCAAAGCATGACAATATTGTCAATCCATGACCTACCAGCTATAAAACCTGCCTGCTCTTCCGGCATTACAAATTCCTGCTTAAGCCTGTCCCTGAGTTGACTGCCAACAATATGACTCACAACACTTCGCACACAAACTTCTCTTTAGTTTTCAAAAACCTTCCTGTCACCTTTCTTATAAATGGATCTAAAGTGCCTGGTTTTCATTTCCTCAGGTAGCTCCTCACCCCCCAGGACTGTTCACTTTTAAGGACCTCTAACATTTACTCACCTCCTGCTTTCAAAAAACTGCATCATGATCTTTCTGGGACCAGCAGCCTTACCTCTCTTTGCTCTCCTAATCACCCATATCACCTCCTCTTTCACCACTTGAACAAGTCCTAGTGTTCTGGGGATGAGATATATACCAGGGAGAGCCAACGGCCATACCATGTTGAACACACCGGTTCTCGTCCGTTTATACCAGGGAGAAACCAAAAATGACCGTCTATCTTCCTAAAAACAAGGCATCATACTGTGCTTTCCATTCCAAAATGGAAAACCGGAAATGTTTCCTTTTCACAGAGTTTTGCATCTTTAAGAGTTCCAATGTGAAATGTCCTTGTCCGTTTGCTGCATCTATTTTATGAAAATCTGTTCAAATCTGAGCTCTTCTCCGACTAATTTTAGCATAAGACAATTTTTAGAAACTCTTAAAAAATGTTTCTAGATCGTTCTAGCAAGATATTGCTCCATTTCATTTCTTAACACTTTGATTGCCATGTCAATTTTGACAAATCTGGCCTAAAATCACCATTTGATTTATTGATATTATTAAAAACTCTAGGGCATAGTTATCATCAAAAAGCATAAAAAATGAGAGTTTTTTTTTTTTTTTTTTTTTTTTTTTTTTTAAATAAAAGGTCTTAGAAATTTTCTTGTAGTTGGCTTCTGTTACTCAAATCTCTTTGCTGAAGCCAACAAGGATTGATATGATAATTACTAAGTTAAAATAGCTTACCTTTATATGTTATTCCACAAACCAACAACCCTATTCACCTTTGCATCTGGAAGGATGTAGGTGGTATGCATCTTGTAGAAGATACCTACAGATCCTATAGTCTGGGTCGCCACCTCTGAGCCAGAACCACACATATTCAGCTTGGTTGATGTGTTTTCCTAATGTGCATACCAGTCTTCATCCTAGCCTTGGTCCTCTCAATGGCATTAGTATTAGCTCCATTTATGGGGTCTTGGGAAAAAAAGAGAGTGGTTTACAGTGAGATGATGGAAATTCATTTCATCTTTTCGCCTTCCAACAGTCAGAAATAACAGTTATCCTCATTTACCATCATCCAACCTCTCAACACCTCCAAACACCCAACTTCTACTCGCTCTTTTTCCTCTATTATACTTTAGTATTGTATTATATTACACAAACTAACTATTGTAAAACAATAATCTTTCTAAATGGTTTTTATGAACCGTTTTATAAACACAACACCATACATAGCCGTCCATATTTTTATGAAGCCATATTTTCATTTGCCTAAAACATTTGGAACACTCATGTAGGCGAAATAATGCCCCAACTTCTCAACTATTAGCATTTGCATTTTAATGTAATAATTCATTCATATATCTGAAAATGTTCTACACTAAAGTTGCAGTGCATCAAACATTAATAGGTAGGTAGGATCGGGTTTAGGGGCGATCAACCCTTAGATTATTACGCCCAGATAAAATTAATATATTAAGCATATTAATGTTTTGAATAAGATTTTACCATTTATTTCCAAACAAAAATTTTTAATTTAATGTAATTACTGCCATTCATTGTAAATAATTTTAATCAAAATAATATTTTATATGCATGTTTAAGTGTGTGTATACATACACACACTTAGGGATGGTGATAAAGTAATTTTGTTTATTTCAATAAGTGGCTTTAATGTCCCTTATCTCTTGTAATCCTCATTAAGTAAAGACGTAATATGAACCATTTGAAAGGTCAAAATACATATATAGGTAAACTTTCTTCAGTGTAAGCTACATAATGTATAAGAGTAATCCTCATCAATAGGCATATCTAAAAATCGCTTCAATGCTATTTCTGTCCTGTTATTTACTTAGATAAATCTACTATGCCCCTGACTTTCTGACTTAATAATCACAACAGAACATCCTGTTCTAAACAACTTTCTCTGCTCCCTGTAGCCAGTGAGCCATTCTCGCAGTCATACTAAAGGATTTAATAATGTTTTTAAAATTTAAAGGTTATTCAAAAGCTTCCCGATATGTCTTGAGATTTACTACTGAAGACTTTAGAGTAAAGCCTAAATCTAAATTCTCAATCTTCTAATCTAGTTCATGGGGTTTATCCATAAAGGGCTTCATGTATTTTGGTGTTGATACATTTTAAGTAGTTCTAAAACCAGACTTTAAGTAAAAGCTCCCAGCCTTCTATACATACCAGTTCTACTCCACAAACCCTTCTTCTCTTAATAGCCTGGCATACTCAGTCATTAAAAAAAAAAAAAAAAAAAATGCTATAGATTCAGTACAAGATGTAGTCTTCCTGTTTTTTGTTTTTTTAAACTTTATTGCAATTGGTTTTGCAGCTATTACTGCATCTTCAGGCAGGTCAAATGCGGTCACACGCAATGCATCAACAACCGAGGGTACTCTACAGATAAACAGAGGTGTTCTGTATGTGACTGCATTCGACCTGCCGGAAGATGCAGAAACAGCTACAAAACCGGTTGCAATAAAGTTTTTAGAAAGCAGGAAGACTAAATTTTTTACTGAATCTATCAAGTTCCTAACCTCCTATATCACTCCTACAACTAAATTAACAATGCTATGTTTCCCATTTGAAGTTTTGTCGACAACTTCCTATTCGTCCACTTTCTCAAAGCTGCCTACCCCAAGTATTAACTGACAGCCTTAATATATATACATATATGTATATATATGTATGTATGTATATAAACAGATTTGTGTTAATCTAATAATAATCATAGAGCAATATGAACAAGAAATGTTGGCTGTGATTTTTGGATTCACACAATTCTGAAACATAATGTCTATAGTCATCACCATAGCAAAGCACCTTGGTTGGTAAATGCAAAGACCTAACTAGAAAATATTTCAAGTGCTACAGCATAAACTAGTGGGATAGATTATTATTTCTTAATTCTAAATAAGGAGTGCTAAGCAATTCTGTATTAATGTCATGTGTAATGTCACATATTAAGCAAGTCTATTTAAATATATGTGATTGAATTACTTAATGAATTTAAAGAGGTGATGTTATTAATTTGCCTTCAACTTATTAATAAATTCAACTATAATGTTTTTAAAATTCATATATGGATGAAAAAAATTATGCGATTTAAAAAATTGTTCCAATTGATGAATGAAGAATGTATTTTCATAAAAGAAAAGTTAAAAGATTAAGAGTTCATTATTAAAGTACTATAGAAATTAATAACATGCCATTTTAATTTGATTGTAAGCTACTCTTTTAAATTTTGAAGAAATGCTGTTCTTCTCTACTAGTTGCAATTTAAGTTCTTCATTAATTCTGACTTATGTGAATGTTATATAATATATGCATGATTATATATATATATATANTATATATATATATATGCCCAAAACTCGATTCATAGGGAGATCAAGAATGAGGTGGAATATTATGTACAGATATGATTATGTATAGAATCCCAACCAGACTGGAGAAATATGATGCTTTCTATCAATTTACTAAATTCTAGTTTTCATTGAATTTATGAATTGCAAATTTTTTATAATCATGAAGTAAAAAAAAAATTGATGAAAATGCTGTTGAAGGGACAGATGTAAAGATTAAATGTAAGTGTTGTATATGAATATCTTTTGACTTTAATATGTTTATAGTTTAAAAAAAAAATAATAGTGATTCATTAGTATCTGAATATATGTAGCTTTCCTTCAGACATAAAAATTGCCCTGAGATATAGATATAGATGATACGTAGCACATATACTGCACAAAATTGACAGATTCTGTTGTAGCACAAAGCACATCTAACAACTACTGGGCATTCAATAAATAAATTCTCGGCATGAATAAAAGTTTAGGTAAATTTTACTAAGAAATTGGAAAAAAAAAAAAAAAAAAAAAAGTTATTGATGCAGAACAAACAGTTACAGAATTATTTTAAGTATCAGTCAAAAGCTGGGAGTTTTGATTAATGGAAACTTATCAGTAGCTGGAAGAAAAAGTCTTCCAGTTTTTAGAGAAAGATGTCTGTATTCACTAGTGGTAGAATATTTTTTCACTAAAACTAAATTAAAATTTATTATATAAGAGTAAAAGAAAGAAATGTGGTTTTACCATTCAAGGAATTTCTTGATGATGATCCAGTAGTTTGGGCTACTGATCCAAAGTTTTTTGTGGCCCTTATAATTCATGATATGCTCCTAGGCGCCCACTGGCCTAATTTGATACCAAGCTTCATTGAACGGCCCTGGGTCTCAAATATACACATCCATAACAAGTATTTCCTCTCTGGGCCTCTATGTGACAGAATGAGGTTGGATTTTTTTCTCATCTTTTTTGTGTAATTTTATAAAGAAAGATTTATAATTTAGGTAAGAATATTTATCAATTATTTATTTTCTTCCATACACTTTATAATTGAGGGTTTTATCCAATAAATTACAAATCATCTTTTACTTACGAGCTAGTAAAGTGACTTCTTGTTCAGCAAGCTATCCTAATCTGGTATTCAACTTATTTTATTTCCATTATTTTAGAAATCCTAAAATTAGAAGTCCAGAAATCTCATCAAAATAATTTTGTTGTTATAAGGTAAAATTTAAAAGTAAATTGTAATATTTTATTCATTTACACCTTCATCCTATTTTTCAGAGAGATGTATTTTATAATTTTATATTATTGTATTTCAAATTGCAGTTAGGAGAAGAAATGAACATAAAGTATGAGACTAAATGTGATGTTGAATGTATTATTCAGTTATTTGCTAGAGGTGGAATTCGATATGCTATTGAAAACCTGGATGGTGTGTTTGGTTTTGTTCTTGTTGATTCACAAAAAAGAAAACTGTATGCAGGGCGAGATCCTTTTGGAGTGCGACCTCTTTATATATTTGAATCTACAGATGGAATTGTTTCTTTCTGTTCTGAAGCGAAAGGTACTACTGATATTATGTGTTATGTGTGTGTGTGTTTATATATATATATATATATATATATATATATATATATATATATATACATAAAACTTAAGGCATTAAGAATTCGATTANGTTTTAGCAGTAAATTGAATTTAAATAATTTTGCTGATAATTGAATTTGATATAATCCTGTATATTTTTTGTCTAGTTTAATCGGACACCTCAGTATACGTTTTTAATTGAATTATTATAAAATATGAATGTTTTTGTGAATCAAAGAGTGTTGGTATGTGTTGCTGAATACATTAAAAATTAGTTTAAGTTAACAAATAGTTAACAATAATTTATTTATAGTAATTTAAAGAAACTTCATTAATTTAATAAGAATTCTCTTGCTGTCAAAAATTCTAATAAGAAAAGCATCTTTGGATCAAAACAAGAATATTTTTGGCATGCAATAATTTTAAATATTAAAAGCTTTGTTTTAATATAACTTACAAGTAATAATAAATTGAATAAAATTGTTATTATTCCAAAAATAAATACTTTTTTTTATTCTTTTGTTTCCAATTACAGCAGTGTTTGAAAAACACATGTATTTGTTTAATTTTTTTACTTAATTAATTTTAATAAATACCATAATTCAATAACTTATTTTGAAGATAATGTGTTCATTAAATTATGTATGTCCTTACAATCCCCTATGCCTCATAATTTCCATCATAAATTCATCTGCTTCAAATCTTAGTAAATTCCTCCTGCCCTCCTTCCAATACCTCAGCCTTCTTAACACATATGACCTCAAAAATTCTTATGTACTGATCCTAAAGTATGTTATTATGACACCTCTGGATACCACTTCCCTATCACTAATTTTTAATTTAAAAAAGCCCTCCAGATTGTAGAACATCTCTGGGATGTTTTAGAACTCCACACCACTTTCAGGCTACCGTGTTTCCCTCTCACTTTGCTGCAATTCAGGCTACTTCTCTTTCTGAGACCAGTTTTCCCACCAAATATCAGGATTTGCCATGGGTAACAACCTGGCCTCTGGTACAATAATAATAATAATATTAATGTTTAAAAAACTACTTTAAAAAATAATCTTTAATTTGAAAATATTCTCACTTGATCTTTTTTAAAGATTTTAATTGGGTTAACTATTAATTTTTATTTTTTAAGGTTTAATGGCATTGAAAAATCTTGTTCAAAACAAGGAAGAAATAAATGGTTTTAGAAAGGCCTGGACTCTTAAGCAGTTTCCACCTGGACACTTCGTAGAATATGATTTGCTTCCAGATAGTAAGCCTAAATTGGTTCGAAAAGAAAGATATTACACTTTTGGCACTCGCCCTGCATTCATACCTTTCATTCCATATTCTGGTAAGTATTTTTTCTTAATTTATTTAAATTTTTAGGTCATAATTAATTTTCTAGTTTAGCTTTACTTTTATTTAATCATGTCATATGTATCTTCTGTGAAAAGTATGATATGCTCATTTCAAGTTATGAATTATCAATGAAAAATACATTGTAATAATTCATAGTGAAATTGTGATATTGGAGTTCCTACATATTGGAAATGATCATTTATTAAAAACCACTAAGTAGAACCCATAAGATTCAGACTCCCTCATTCTTCTGCAATTTTAATCGATTTTCATTAATAAGTGGCTCTGGTTTGTTGTTAAGTTGATAGAGAATTTAAAAAATATGTATATATTTAATAGATATTTCAAATAAAATAATAATGAAATTATAGCCCTATTTTTTATTACTCTAAGGTAGTATCCTGTTTGTGATTTAAAATTTTTTTTATTTTATAAATTTTAAATTTTGGCGACCCCTAGGATGGTTTTTGGCCCCTGAAAATTAAAAAAAAATTATCCAGTGACCTAATATATTGTAAGTATATATTATTCTTTTGGACAACCATCATTGTGTCTTTTAATAAATGCAAATATAAATGCAGTCTTCTGAGCTAGAGTAAACTTGCTGACTTAGGAACTACTTTATCGATGAGTGAATGTTATTAGCATTACAGCTTCATATTAAGCAGTTGATTGACTGCAGGATTTTGGTGGGACTTGGCAACTAGGAAAGAAACTGCCCCAACTTTTTCTACTAATTTTTTACTTTTTGGTTTAGATTTAAGCAGTGATATCCTTGATAACATACGGAAGCTTCTCACTTCAGCAGTTAGAAAAAGACTAATGGCTGACCGTAGAATCGGTTGCTTACTCAGTGGAGGCCTTGATTCCAGTTTAATTGCTGCTCTCCTAGCTAAGTTAGCCAAAGAGGAGGAGTTTCCTTACAGAATACAGGTTTGAATTTTTATTTTAATTCACTTTGTTTTTAAAAAATGTAGTGTGTAAAAAGCTTTCTGTATGTAAGCTTGTATGTGGGTGTGTGAGAGAGTGCGCACGAACGGGTGTGCATGCATGCATTCATGTTAATCATTTTAGCCAATTTAATTTTTTAATATTTCTTCCTTAGTGTATGATGATGAGTGCATACATTTTTATGTCTGTGTGTAATCTAGAGATCAGGGTCAAAATGTGTCATTTAAATGAAACAAAGCAAGGTTTAATATTATTTGTTAGAAGTCAAAATTGGATAAACAGGAGATAGAATCAATCTAAAACATCAAGTATGATTAATGGATGATAATTTTTAAAGCTTTTTACAACATTTTGTTTTGCATAATGAAACCCTGGACACTAGTTACTCGATAAGTGGGAGAGTTTCATGTTAGATAGTACAATTTTCCTGGATTTACCTGTTATCACCAAATTTTAAAATAATGTCCCAGGAGCCACATTTTTTTTTTTTTTTTAAATCAATGATATAAAATTTAAACATGAAAAGCATTAATGTATTAGCGAACTCAGATTTTTAAAAAATTGAGTTATACCTTACTCTCCTCTAGGAATTCCATGAAAGCCCATGGAAAACTGTAATTTGTGAGTAAAAGATTTGGCGTCATTTAACAGAATAAAAAAATGAAGTTGACGATTATCTTAAACTTTCTTTTTTAATTAGTGTTTTCTCCCTTTCAACCACTTAGGGTCATAGAAGGACTTCTGAAATTTTAAGAGAATATATATCATACTTTATTCTTATTTGAACAAAATGAAATTTAGTATTTAAAAATAAAATAATGATTCCTAAATATTTTTTATAGTGAGTTCAATTAAGGATTAACAGATCCATTGAAAAATTTTTAATAAAATATTTTAACTTACAACAAGGAACAAATTCTCTACAAGAAAATATAAATTAATAAATAATTTAACTTATATTTTGACCAAGTTAATTTTATGTTATAGGGCAATACTATATATAGTGGAACCCCCCTCAAAAATCAGATCATGATCAGTTTACACCCTCTCACTTATTTTTCTATTAAATTTAAAAATACTCCTCCAATTACTAATATCTCATTATTAAAATTGTTACATACCTTTATCCTATACTAATCTAATTTTTTTTATACTCACTTATATATAAACTTATTCCAATCTTATTGATTACTGGCTCATTAATTTTTATTAGTTACAGCCAAAACACACATACCCACAAGCTCCATTTAAGGACCCGAAAATACATCCATACATTACATATACTGTCTATACATGTTACATTATAATAATTTAATTGCATTACATTTGTATTATACCTATCAATACTAACATATAATTCTGATTTACAGCCTTTGTTTCCTATTAACTTAAAAAAAAGAAGAGAAGTTTCCTTTTATTTTTTTCCTCTTAAACCATCTCAACATTTTCAGAATTTAATTTATGTTTTAGATTTCAGAACAAAAGAAAATTAAATACAATTTTAAGTATTAGATTCTTTGTAATTTCAAGGGGTTTAATAAATGCATTTTATATTATTGTTTAAACCTTTTGTAATGGTCTAACTAATTATGAGTTACTGATACTATGATTTGCAGAACTATGATCTTCCTATAAATGTTAGAATTGAAATATTATTGACAATAATTTAAACACAGTATGGGAGAGCTTACCCCATGTATACACCCTTATTTTAACTCTCACGCACAGTGTGAAAAGGATATGAACTCTTCACTCTCCCACTCCCTTCATTAAGCCTTTTATTTTTATGTATAAACTTTTTGAATTATATTACTTATTAATATCTAAAATTAATAATTTAAAAATGTAATAAATTAGTCAGCTAAGTAAAATCAATATTTGTACTGTAGAAGTGCCATTATTTTCATGAATAAAATTGTACTACATAGTCAAGAAAATATGAGTGAGTAATGTTTATATTAGTACAACTTGTTTTGTAGACGTTTGCTGTTGGAATGGGTTCATCTCCTGATATTGTTGCGGCTCGTCAAGTTGCTGAGCATATTGGAAGTGAACACCATGAGGTTTTTTTTGATGAGGATAGAGTGAAAGAAGTTCTAGATAAGGTCATCTACTCTCTTGAAACTTGTGACATAACAACTGTTAGGGCTTCCGTGGGTTAGTTTTTTTTTTTTTTTTTTAACTTTATTTAGTTTTCATTGTCTACTGATAGAAATAGATGCCACTTATATTGGAAAGTAGAACAAAAACTATGTTCCTACCTAACACCAAGCTTTACTGGTTACAAAACTCCTAAAGAAGCTTGAAAGCTATGTGTACAAAAAAAATTTGTGGATAGTCAATAAAAGTGGTTATTTGCTGAAAAAAATTGGCATGGCCCCTCTGACATCAAAATTTACTAAAATTGTGTATTAGTCAACCAACTGCCTGCAAGATAAGTGGTTATTTGTCAGAATATAGAAATGCTCACACCAATATCTCCTAGTAAAGGGGCTTTCTTTCACAGTACTTATTATTACCATTATTAATTTAATGTCTATTACTTTCTTATAAATTAGTGTTGTTGAGTTTAGTTGTTCTAAGTGATGATAAATTCTTAAGTCCATGTCAGTCTATGTGATCTAAGTAAAATAAAGTTTGTTTGTTTGTATTTTAAAATGCTATGTCTTCAATTTACACTTATATTAACAATAGCTTTGGGCATAATATTTATGAGTATAACATAGCAGTGCTCTCACATTCAAAATCCAGAATCTGATCACAGCGTAAATATTGTGTCTGTAAGGGTTTCTGTCGCTAGGGAGTGCCATTTCCGTCATGAAGGTTTACTCGTTACCTAAAAACTGATGAAGACATTGTTTGTGTGTAAAATAAATATTTGTATGAAGACGAAGTAATAATTATTTTACTGGAATAGGGATAGCTCCACATTAGAATCCCTTACAAACTTATTAATATAACAATAAGTTATTATAATAACTTGGGTTCGCATTTAAACCATCAAATTTTGATAGTAGGCGAGATGGCCGGCAGAAGGCTTCTCATAACAGTAACAGAGAAGTGCTACAATAGTAACATTGATTTAGCTCATTAAGCTTAAAATATCTAATTACCTATGCAGCCCCCTCTAATAACTATTCTTCGCATAGAATACTTAGTCTACTTATTAAATACTTTTTGGTCAAGGTAGATCCAAAAAAATACAAATTTAAAAAATTTGTATTTTTTAAATTATCTGTCAATGTTTCGGCTTACATTGTAACTGTCACTCAGCCATGAAAATGAGATCTTAGTGACATGACATCCCCATTTTTTTTTTTTTTTTTTTTTTTTTTTTTTTTTNTTCGAAATTGTATTTTTTTGATCTACCTTGACCGAACCCAAACAAAAAACATCTAATAATTATCAGTCTATTTATTGACTGTAATGAGTTTTAAAAGCCACTTTTTTTAAGAAGAAAATATATTTTAGAATAAATGGATAATTATTAATATGGAAGTTGAAATGGAGAGTTTTTGTCTGTAGAAATTATTAGTAGAGAATTTTTGCTTGGGGTTCGGTCAAGGTTGTTCCAAAAAAAAAAAAAATTTTAAAAAATTGTATTTTTTATTATATGCCAACATTTTGGTTTACATTGAAAGCCATCTTCAGAGCTGTTGAAATACAATGTCATAAAAACAAAAAATATTATATGATTTACATTATTATAACATAAAATCAACAAAACTAAAATTAATGTGATGTTAAATGCTATGGAAAAACAATAACAAATGTGTAGAAAATTCACTGCACCTCCATATCATGAAGATGAGAGGAGATGTGTTGCCACCTGGATCAAATGTTCATGACTAAGATGTAGGGTTTGGAAATTAGAAAAACTTAAGATGGACACATGGGTGGTGGAAGGGTTTTGGTAGGGTTTGGAAATTAGGAAAAGGCATAACAAAAATATTAAACGTGTGACAGACATTATTCTCTCCCTGTGCTCACCATTAAAAAACTACGAATTCTAAACTTCCCAACCAAGCAGCCCCACTCCCAAAATAATGACCTTATTTTTTGTTCTCCTCCTTATATCCCCAAACTTTCTTAAAAATTATTAAATTTCTTAGAAAAACTTTCCCTAACCTTAAGCTTGCTTTTTCCACTACAACAAACTTAAATCCATTTACACCCACCTCAAAGATCCCATCTCCCTTCTTAATATTGAGGGAGCTAATGTTGTCTACAAAAATGACATTAACAAAAAACAAAGAAATACTGCCCTCACAAAACCATCATTCATGAAGGACACACATTTGACTTTGATAATATTACCATTCTTTCCACTGAACCCTATGAACACAAACACCAATTATCTGAAACCGTTCACGAGAATTTCAATACAATCTAGTTAACAACAGAACTGACTTAGAACAAATTTCTTTTCGTCATTCTGAAAAACCATTAGTCCTTCTCCAAATTAAACCTGTCTTACTTGTCTCCTAGTTCCTTAGACTATTTATCTGAAATAATTTTTACCTATTTTCCTGGTATTGCCTCCTTTGATGCAGGCCACTCTCCCTTTGAACCTACCACCTCACACCCCCCACCAAAACCCTTCCACCACCCATGTGTCCATATTGTTTTCCTAGTTTCCAAACCCTACCTCTTTGTCATGAACATTTGAACAAGGTGGACGACATCCCCTCTCGCCTTCATGATAGGTAAGTGTGGTGAATTTTCTACACATTTTTTATTGTTTTTCCACAGCATTTGATATCACATTACTTTTAGTTTCGTCAATTTTATGTTATGATTATGTAAATCATAAGTTTGTTTTATTTTGCTTATGACATAGTATTTAAACAGCTCTGAAGATGCCTTGATATGTAAGCCAAAATTTCGGCAGAAAATAAAAAAATACACATTTTTTAAAAATTTGATCAAACTTGACAGGACTCCAACAAAAATTCCCTACTATTAATATGGAAGGTTTAGAACTATTTTTATATTCTGTTAGCAAAATCTCAAACCATGCAATTTGATTTATACCATAAGTTTCCAGACTACCTTGTGAAACTCCTGCTTTCACTCATGTACTAATTAAAGTAATCTAATGCTTGCCTGACCCTAAAGTAACAGTTGTACAAGTATGACTTAAGTATTAGATAAGTATTACTATCTAGGAAGCATGGATTTCATCTTAACTCGAGCGAATGCCTGAGAAACATAAAAAAAAAAGAACCTGGACACTCTTATGGAGATTGTGAATTATTTGATAAATTATTAAATCGTTTCCAGGTGCTTTTTGCTTAGGTAGGTGAGAGATTATGTGCTTGATTTTGGAGGGCGTGACTATCTTGACAATGGCGTAACCATAAACTGTCTTATCTCCTTTGCATATGACTGGTCTAAAGGATCTAAATGAGGAGTAAATGTTTCCTTCAGATGCAGGGCAAACATCTCGGCCTTTTCTTTGTTGGAAGTGTACCAGGAACCATCTTCTTGGCTGTAATTTGAAGAATTCTAAAAGTTACAGTCCTGAAGGATTTGTCACTTGCTGAGAGGGTAGATAGGTGTTAAAAGCTTCATTTCATAAAGTGCCTAATTTTTGTTTTATGATTCAGGATAGACGATTAAGGTTTTTGTGATTTGTGGGGTTTCTCGAACAATGCCTTAGAATGGTGTTGTGCTGTAATGAGTTTTTAAGCAATTCTGGAAGTAGTTTTGGGATTCTGAAGAATAATTGGTAAATTGAGGTTTTAGATTTAGCCTTCCATGTGCATTATGAAGGTCCAAAGCATCATCTAGTTCATCAGATATTAGGATAATTCTGAGATCAAGAGACATCCATTAAAGCTCTAAACATTATTTTTAAATTATAAAAATAATTTAAATTATATATTATTATGTATTCANTTTTTAAATTATCAAATTATATTATAATAAATAAAACGTTCCCTCTTTGTTGTTAATTTTAAATGCTGGTTTGTACGCCTTTGCTATGTTACTTATTTTGCCTGATAAACTAGTAGTGTAAAGCAGATATTTGTTTTTAGCTAATGCACCTACAGCCTGTCCTCTCAATTCTAACCAGGTAGCCAGCAGTCAGTTATTTACATGAAAGTGAATATTTGAAATGAAATTATGATGAGAGTTAGTTATAGGGGAGTATCATAAAGCTCTTCCAATTTTCAACAATTTTATTCTCTCAGTATTATGTCATCATTAATGTGAAATGAGTAATTAAATATTATTATAAGCACACTATATTGTATTTATCTGTTAGTTTTTTTGGTGTGAATGTGTGTTGGGAGTAGTTCTAACTTTCTAGATTTGCGAAATAAAGTCTGAAGGCAGTATATAAACACCCATCCCTCTTCCTTATCTAAACATAAAAATTATTTTGTTAAAATTATAATTTAACTTTTATAGGAATGTACATATTGTCTGAATATATTAAACAAAAGACGGATACTACAGTTATAATGAGTGGTGAAGGCTCTGATGAACTGGCTCAAGGGTATAGCGATATATTATTATTCTGTTGAATAATCTTTTTCAGATAAAACTCAATTTTAACTATACATGTTTTTAAGGTACATATATTTCCATAAAGCACCTGATGCAAAAACAGCAAATGCTGAGTCTCTTCGGCTCCTTAATGATATCTTCATGTATGATGGCCTCAGAGCTGATAGAACTACTGCTGCTCATAGGTAAAATATATTTTAAATTTTAGTTTCTAATTTTATTAAATTTACTTAAATTATTATATGTGCTAAAATAAGTATTAGATAAATTTTTCTTTTTTTTGAAAATTTTTTATTTATAATAAGATAAGGCTATTTGTTATCTAATATTTTCACTATTCACCTCATTATGGACTTGTACAGTTTGGTGCATATATACAAACACATTTAGTTATAGTTAGATTAATACCATTTAGATATCATTGTATATATTTAAGAAGTTAAATAATTTTTTTTTTTTTTAATTTTCTTTATTTCCTAGAATATGACCTAGATTCCCAGTAATATTTCATTGCTCCCTGTAGGTCTGATAACTGAGACATTCTGTGAGGATGTGTTTAATGGTGAGGTTAACTCCGCAGGTCTCACAGATAGGAGGATCCTCCTTCTTCATGAGATAGGAGTGGGTGAGGCGAGTGTGGCTGAGCCCTAGGTGGGTCAGCACCATCTCGCCTAGGCGGTTCTCCTGCACAGATGTGTTGATCTCACGAAGTTTGTTGTCACAAGCGTTTTACCAATCTCTTTCCCATCCATTTTTTATATATTTTTAAAAATGAGATATAGTCTTGTCACGTGATGTAGTTATAAGGTATTCCGGCAGGGTAGTTATGAGCGTGGCAGGCTTCTTTTGCAGCTTTGTCAGCATTCTCGTTGCCAGGAATATTCCAGTGACTATGAATCCAAATTAATTGTACCTTAATTTGATTTTCCCTTAGTTCCTCTACTGCTTCTTTAATATGAATTTCTAAAGGGTTCAATGAATATACTTTTGTAAGGCAAGGAGCGATGATAAGGAATCGGTTAAAATATGCGTTTGAAGAAACTGATAAATTGAAGGCCTTATTGATTGCTAACAGTTCAGCTGTGTATATTGAGGAAATTTTGTTAAGTTTAAATTTATGTGTGGAATTATTGTAAATAAAGGCGGCCCCAACACCGCTCCCCTTGGAACCAGCAGTGAATATTTGGGTTATGTTCCTTATTGCTTTTGAATTCTGTTAATATAATTGTGGGGATTGCATAGAAGCTATTGTCCAAGTTACTTTGGTCGGGACTTTGTTAACTAAGATTTCGGCCACTGAGATGTTTCCTGTCCTTAAATATTCACTCACTCTATGTATGAAGTTTTTTCTCTTTAAACCACAATTCATGGTAATCCTTGGCCTATTAAACGCTTCATTGAGTGGGTGCATTAGTGATGATCGAATTGATGCATAGTTACTCAGAGTCAGCTGTTCTCTTCTATATTTGAGGGGAAGTTCCTCGCTCTCCCCCAGAATGCTTTTTATAGGACTAGATCTGAAGACTCCGATTGAAATCCTTATGCTTGCATTGTGGACAGTGTCCGACTAAAATACATCTAATAATCACTATGGTAGAAAACTCTCCATTTGAACTTATTTCATTTAGTTCTCTTTTTATGAGTTCTTTACTCTAATTTCTTCTGTCTCATTTCTGGACTCTATAGTAATTTACATAAGTTAGATGAGAGAATTCCTTTCCATTTGCACCCTTTTCACCTTTGTCTTTTCATTCATCTAAATTTCTACATTCTTTGACAGTGAAGCAATTGTTTGTACATTTTATGGCAATTATTATTTTTATTTTTTTACTCTATTTTTCTTCAATATATAAATTTATTATTTCTCAATTTTATTTCATATTATTTACAGTGCAAATTATTCTAGTATTAAGCTTTAGCTTAATTTTTCCAATAAAGGAAAGCAATAATAAAAGAAGGCCATTCCCTAAAGACTGAGGGCACTTTTCCCTCTTTCCTTGTATTTTCTACTTTCATGATTAACATCCAGAATGAGGCTCCAAAGAGATTCACATATAAGATTGAGTGTTAAATTATAAAGTGAGAGAAAGCTTTAAATAAAGCTTGGTAAACAATAACATCATTTTTACATATATGAGAAATTAAAATTTGCACCAATTTTTAATTTTTAGTTTTCCTTACCTTATGCTTTTGTTTTTTTTATTATTATATATTTTGTAAAATAATCTTTAACTGTTGTAAGGCCTAAACTATCTTTTTTAAATATTATGTCTGCTGCATTAAAAAAATTGTTTTAACTCACTCTTGACATTTCAGTTAATCCATGTCTTCTATTTGTCCAATTTTTTTTCTCAATGATGAACTCAACTTTCTTTTTGCTTTTAAAATTGACTTGCTATATTCCATTAATAAAAACAACCTGTTTTGTGTACTATACCATAAAATCGAAGTTAAGGCTTCTGTTAAAGCCCCACTCTTAATTTTGATTGGAGTTGTGGCACTGGCCGTTCTCTCCCTCATGTCATTGTAGCTCAAAGTCATAGAGCAATATATAGCAAATTACAAGATGTATGTACTATCTTACCGAATGTAATAAATAAATAAATAATTATTTTAAAAAATTTTGAAATTTCGCTTTTTTGCTCCAAAAATGTATCTATCAATAAACAAATCTGAAGTTTTGTTTCATTGATTAAATAATTTCATTACTCTATACTTTACTAAATTAGAGTTAATAAAAAACATATTTTTAATACTAGACCATTAAATTAAACTTAAGGTTTAGGTCAACCCCCTCTCCTTATGGGCCGATTTTACTTCATAATCTTAGCCTATTACTTTGTATTCAGTTCATAAACCTCTACTAATAATTGGTAGTAATTTATTAAATTAAGTAAGTAATAGAAAGCAATTATTTTATTGCTCTTAGCTAAACATTAAGCCTAATGCATTTAAAAAAAAACTTTATCTCTTTTTAAATGGAGTTTTTTTTTTACTCTCTGATATGCCATGTAATCCCCTAATCCTATTTGTTCTATTTTGCTCAATAATGTTCTCTCCTTTCTTTTTAGATATAAGGACTACATACCAAATTTATTTTGAAAAAACAAACTAATTTTGGTTTTTTTCTTGACCATAATTTAAGATTATGCTTGAGGTTAACCCCATTTCTACTGGTCAGATTTTTCTCTATAAAAAATAGCCTTTAGCCTTACATTAAAAAGCATCATGACAAATTTCATTAATAAATCTGATAACTGTGGCCTTTAGGGATAAACACATACTCACAGACACAAATAAAAAATCTCTTTTTAAAGTGTACAATTTCAAAAGTTACATTCCTTTAGAACTTGTTAAAACCAATAAAACCTTATTCGACAGAAAACCCAGAACAAAATGATTCTGTAAACACCCCCCCCTTCAATTTACACTTATATTAACNTTATAAAATTTGTAGAGGAATTTAATACTCAAATGCTAGAGTAGTAATAAAATTTCAATATTTAAGATATTTAAAATTTTATTATTCACTCTCTATTTTTTATTCTATTTTATATATTATTTATTACTTTCTTAGTTTGGAGCTGAGAGTACCGTTCCTTGATCTTCAGTTCACCAATTACATTCTCAGCCTTCCTCTTGAATCCCGTATGCCTGTTAATGGTGTTGAAAAACATTTGATTAGATCTGCATTTGCTGGAACTGGTCTTCTGCCTGATAATATCCTTTGGAGACATAAGGAAGCTTTCAGGTTGGAAATTAAATTGGTTATTTTTTCGTGTTATGTTACCCAATTTTTACTTAAATCAATAACATTTATAGAAAAATGCCAAGCACTTTATCAAGACCTTTCAAAATAAATAAGACTACTACATGTTGGGTAAATGTCTTTTACTTTTACATGTTGGGGAAAAAGTCTGTTATGCAGGAGCTGAGTCAGTTCAGTAAACTTCTTGGTATTGTAGTTGATGAATATTTGTATTCAAGCATTCCATCTCATATAACCCCCCGCAGTTATAGAATATACATTTTATCAATGAACAAATCTGTGTTGAGCTTCACTACTTTAAATTAGTATTATACCCTTTAATTAAAAAAATACTCTATGCTCTCTCACTTGACATTTAAGGTAATCAACCACTATTATTCATCTGGTTTTGCTGTATAATTAACACAGTTTTCCAATTTACATTTAAAAATATATTCAAATTTCATTTAGAAAATAATTAATTTTGGCTTCTATTCCATAGAATTAAAATTTACTGCACAGTCCTACAAGTTTGCTTTGTAAATAATAAAATATTTTAATCATGATGATAATTGTGGTAAAGTAATCCCACATTTTATTATTTATTTGAATCTTACACGGAGCTAGAAAAAATCTTACTACCTCAACCAGGAAGTTGATGAGGTAGTAAGATTTTTTCTAGCTCCTTGTACGATTCAAATAAATAATGAAATGTGGGATTACATTTCCACAATTACCATCATGATTTGAATATCAGGTAGTTATCAGGTAGTGGCCCTTTGCCAAACGAGAGTCTAATAAAAAGCTAGTAATGTTAGCTCCTCCGAGTTAAGTTTCAGTCCTCTGCACTAAATAGTATGCATGCAACAGGGATAAATCTTTATGTAATCTAACTTAAAATTTCAAGTAATCCTCAATTTTTAATTGCTCAATTTTACTGTGAAACATCAGCAGGATTTCTTTGAGATGTAAATACTTAAAAGTAGGAGTGTCTTTAATTTTATCTAGTTAATTTAATTGTATTCCCAATATGAGTGCACTATTCAAATTGAATTCCATGCCCATGAGCATATGGACAAAAATTATTTACAAAAACCTTATTCCTTTAAAATGTAAGACTGGGCATTAAAAAAGGGGACGGTTAAAACGTTTATATTCAATTAGTAGATTTTTTTTAGTTGTGGTTCGGTCAAGTTAGATATTTAAAAAAATATTTTTTTAAATTGTATTTTTTGGATCTACTTTGACCGAAAAACATCTACTAGTAATCTGTGCGGTCAAAAACCCATTTGAACCTGAACATTCAATTATCATGTTAAGAAAGAGTTAATTTTTTAGTATAACAATATTTAATCCTGCTTTTCACCTCTTTTTTTTTTTTTTTTTTTTTTGTTTTTTTTTTGTTTTCCTAAATTTACTAAACATTGTTCATGAAGACTCCTTTTTTCAGTTTTATGATGATAAATATACTTTACAAATTAAGAACCATTTATTAATAGCTCACCTTGCTATAAACTTGTTTGTATTTTAAAGATTGTTTATGGTAATATTTGCTCTTTGTTAGTTTTTTAATTAATCATATTTAAGTAAACAAATGTTTTGTTCCAGTGATGGTGTTGCATCTGTTAGGAAATCACTTTTTCAAATTATACAAGAAATAGTTGAAAATTTTGTACCAGATGAAGCGCTAGTGACAGCCAAGAAGGAATTTCCTCACCTCACACCAATCTCAAAGGAATCTTACTATTACAGGTAATCAACATATTTATGTTATTATACTATGATTAATAATTTACTATAACCAAGTATAAATTGTAGGTATATTACAGTCATTTTTAAGGTTTCATGCTTTGACACCCCTTCATAACCCCTTCTTTCTAAGAAGCATTATCTATTTTTATTATAGTCTGTAATTTTCATTTGGATTATTCAGGATAAAGATTTCTATGAACTCTTTCAATTTCCTTTATTATTAAATAAATATATTATTATTTATATAGTCAACAGTGCCAATTGTACTTCAAGAATGTCCATCTTATCAGTTATTGATTTTTTTTTTTGTTTGTAGACAAGTTTTTGAAAAACACTATCCTGGTACAGCATCTGACTTGGTTCCATACTTCTGGATGCCGAAATGGTCTGATGTCAAGGATCCATCAGCTCGGTTCCTAGATCATTATAAATCTGATGTTATTGAATAAATTATCTTATAAAAATTTTGTCTTTGATTTATCTTCTTCCTTAATTTATTAAGAACCAGTAAATTTATTATTTTGCTTCAGATTATCGTAATATTTTCTATTAAAGTCACTGATATGTAATACTCACAAATTTTCATCAAGGAAGAGACAAGCAACTCATGTAAGTACCTTGGCTAAGTTAACAAAAAAAAAAAAAAAAACCTTCGAAGAACATTTCAACTGCAAGCATCACTGCTGGGGTTGAAGGATCTGCACTCCCAAGAGTCGAAGGTTCCTCGCTACCAACCAGATACAACCACTCAACAGGTTACACCCTGTTTAACCCCCATTGGCTCTAATATGAAGAAATAATCTTGATTGATTTTTTTGACAATTTAATCATTGAAGCAACTTTTAAAATTATTGTGGGAGAAAAAAAAAATATGACATTTAAGATATGAAAAAGAAGGAAAGAATCATTATCTAAAGGTTGGGAGAGCCATTAACTAAAGAACATTGGAGAGAACTAGAAGATAATAAAATACTGTATAATGAAAAATTATTTATATTGGAAAAGAAAGTGGCATAATGTATAGACAAATTTCACTCCAACCAATACAAATTTTTGGACTAATCACGACACACTCCTGTGAGGGTAATATCTTCGAAAAATTACAAGCTGTACTTGAACAGCTACTATATCAAAAATTATAGTAATTTTGATGAAAATATATCTAAAAAGTAAAAAACAAAGACGGTAATATAATAACCAAAAAATGCATTAAAAAACTCATTATTAACAGAACCTTAAGGAAAATGATAAATTCTAAAAGTAAGCAAAAAACGAAAATTAAGAACAAATTAAATGAAAAAAAAGAAAAGATAAAAATATCTAAAATAATAAAAAAGTGACAAATATTTTTTAATAAATATCTTGTGAATCTTCCAGAAATAAATTTTTTTCATTTAATTTTTCAGTTCTATGTTAGCATTACCGCTCTGTCCACAGCAGTGTTAATATCGTGCTCATGAAGATTCCTCTTTTTATATGTGAAGAAGTGCTCAGTTTGTCTTGAAATTTTGCATATATGAGGAGGTGGAGACAGTGATCATGTACGGGAATTTCCAATTGTTTTTCTTCAACAGTCATCGCAGTAGGAGTAAAACAACTTACGGAGTACAGTCCAGTTCCAAGTCAGTTATCAGCTCGGAGGATAAGTACTATCTCCAGAAGCTGCTTACCGGAGAACGGCCCCATTGTCTGCCCCAGGTAGGAGAGATAGCAGTTTTTAGATCGTAATGTCCTATTTAAATCTAAAAGAAATTTAAAACTATTATTTTTATTTTTTTTTTNTTATATATTTAAATTAATTAATTACGGGGACATGGAATGAGTGATAGGTTTCACCAGCTCCAAGGACATCTGGAGAAAAATGGGGAAGAGATCCCGCCCGGTGAGAACCCTTTCTAACTGACATCAAACAAGAGCTCGAAGAATCTGGGTTTAAGGTCCGCTAATTCATGAATGTTTACACACCCAAGGCAGAGGATTAGGTGGACTTCAGACCACACCACTCATTTACGTGGACCTGGATCGTGATGAAAAGACGTAAAAGATATACGATGTCAAATTTATCCTAGGTTGCAAAGTTGTGTGTCAGAAATGCGACTTAGCGCAATGTTTCAGGTGCCAAGCTTATGGGCATACAAAGGCCTTTTGCACATACCAACATCGCTGCCTTAAATGTGGGCGACCCCATCCAACCACTGAATGCACTAAACCTCCTGACGTACCTGCTACTTGTGCACTCTGCCAGTAAGCTCATCCAGCAAATTACAAAGGCTGCCTTAATTACCAGAAGCTCAAAGCCATGATGTACCCCGAAGAAGTGGAACAAATACCTCGCCCTCAAGTAAAGGCACCAACTAGAATGGTTACTCCAGGTATATCATATGTGTCTTTCGCCGGTCAACGCAAAACCGACCTATCAGCCCCAAGAGCTTGTACCCAGTCTGTTCCAGCCACCTCTCTCAGCTTCAACTCCCAGAGTTTCCCGTCACAACCCCAGCAACAACGGCCACAACCTGTTGTCAACCCACTTCCTATGCAATACCTGCCACAGAGAGTTAACAACCCCCAGTCACAATCATCAACAGCCAACCCTCCTCACTTGGTAACCTCCTTCGATTGACATTGTATCCTCCCTTAACACATTCCTAAATGAATTTAGATCCCTTATTACACCTCTTATATCTCTCCTCAAAACCTTTGTCAGAGCATTTATTCAACAAAAATGATCCCCCCTACCGATCCTTTCTCTGTCCTCCTCTGGAACGCTAATATAAACAAACTTACAAACTTATTACACACGGAGAACATCGACATTGCCCTTATGACAGAGACTCGACTAACTGATCGGAAGGAGAGGGATGTGGTGGTAAATGATGGTAGTTTTATCTTGTAGTCTATTGAATCAGTTTTTCGCAACCTGCCAACTTGAAGGAGAAAGAACTGATGAAAATTTTGGATTGAGTTGTGGTGTAGCCATTGAACAGTGAACACCTCTACATTACACTCCCACTTTTCAGTTTTATTAATCGTGTTGTATAGGGACTGCTGTTATATTTTGCAGAATGATGCAGGCAAGTGTCAGTGTCATGTGTGCAAAATTTTGCATAAATTCGCTGCCAGGATCACCCTTTATTCCGTGAGTGAATATAAAATACTTTTATAAAGAGACAGTGCAATCAGATAAGTAGGGACGAACCTGTCCCTTATAGCTGAGTGCTGTAGGAGAGCTAGGAAGCTCCTGCCACTTCCTCTTATCAGCCGGCCAGGTAGCCCTGGGGAAGAGGCATCACTCTGCCAGTAGCATTCCAATCGGTAGGCCACAAAACCAACTGCCATCTGGGGCTTCCAGCTCCTCACAGGCAGTTAATACACAATCACTGGTCATTGTTACCGATCAGGTCAATAATGAGGAAAATCATGGTTCAAACAGAACCCATTCCAGCCCCTTCAAAATATTACAGGAGAGGAGATTGATGCTGAAACCACCTCAACGTTTAGCCCGACCCCCCCCCTCCCCCATCTTTGTCAGAAACTTACAAATGTTTACTTGATGTACAACCAACTCGACAAGCTCATTGGCCGTGCACAATACACCTGTGTTAATAGGCAGAGCGGTACAAAAATTATGCCAGACAGCCCTGACATATATAGAGGTGTAATCAGTTATCTCTAGAATACAAATGTGAAGCACCATACTTACCAGCTCAAGGAAGAACGTGCAATCAGAGTAGTCCTCCACAATCTCCACCATTCCACTCTCCCTGACGACATCAAAGTGGAGCTTACAAATCTGAGCTTCCAAGTCAGAAACGCCATCAATGTAATTTTAAATAAGCCTGGCAAGGATGCACATGTAAAGGCCCCACTGCTATTTTTCTTTGTTGATCTAGAGCCCACAAGAAATGTAGAAGAAATATATATCTTCACTCTGCCGTTGAAAAATTCGGGTAGAGAAGCCCCATCCTTGCAGGGACATTGTTTAGTGTCACAAATGTCAGCAGAACGGACAGATATTACTGCTTACAATTAGTATTAAAAATTTCTAGTTTAAAAATAGCCAATATATTAAATTCCCTTTTTATATTACCTCAATCATCCAGTATAATTATTTCCAAAATTGAGAATAATTGCTTAACTCACCAATGATAACCAAAATAATTTCTAATAAATTATAATATATTTGAAAATTAGTATAAATTTAATATTANTTGTGGAAAGAAAAGGGAAGCGGACGTAGGAATAGGGAACGGATTTAGCAAATATAAAAATATATCTGACAAAAGATCAAATTAACCGATTCCTTCTAAAAATTAAATGAATGAGTAACAATAAAAATAACTAAATATTAATATAAATAAAACAATAAATAGTGCAAACATTCAAATATTCATGTTATATTTTCTTTTTTATGGTATCTTCCATTTCTTATACTAATTTAAATTCTATTGTCCTCATAATTGCAGGTTGTATATTGTAAGAGTACTCCACAACTTGTGACACATCAATATCTCTACGTTGATAAACCCAGTCATCTGAGGGAAATAATTTTTTAAGAAACTCAACTGCATTTCCTTTATTGCAAAAGGGATTGACTCTTCGTAGATGGGGTGATCTTTCCCAAGCCAACCATCACTTACAAAAAGGAGCTTGTCCAGATTTGATTGTTTACTCATGTGCGTCTTTATACTCAGCAATACTGATTTTTTATTTTACTTTATTGAGGGTTAGAGTTTGACCCCTGGTATAATGTGTCATATATTGTAGCAAGGATCCACTGTACATTCCCTCTTTCCGAAGTAGCATCATGAGTACAAAGCAGTACCTCAGAGGCTATGATTATGAAATGTTATTTCACATCTCTCCATTGTCAGAAATCTATAAAGTACATCTCTTTTTCTATTTGTATAGAACCTCTCGGACAAGTTTTATACACACATATATATTATATATATATATATATATATATATAAAGAGACTC
>KZ807148.1:286619-301014 GCA_000696205.2 Oncopeltus fasciatus
TATATATATAAAGAGACTCACTTATCAGTAGTTTCAAATCACATCTCTTAATTAGCAGTTTTTTGTGCAAGCCAGACTTCAATCATTTAGAAGATCCTGGAATAAGAAGAATTATCATATAAACCCTTCATACTGGCTAGTACCTCTTTTTCTTGTCATCTTCTCTAAAAGCAGCTACTGGAACTCCATATAACAACAGTTTTGTTTTACATTATACTATCTATGGTGTCTTAGTTACCCCTGTAATTTAGGCTTTGCTCAAATTTTAATGATTTTATTAATCTTAGATAATGTATTATTAAAAAGGCTTAACCCAAATAGCCAACAATTTGGTTTCTAGAAAATTAATCGGCCAAAGTGGAATTATTCAATAATAGTATTTAAAATTCAACTATATATTTGCAATATATTACAATTAATTCCGTTTTTATTATATAACTACATAGAAGCCTGTAAGTTGGAAGTTAATAATTTTATGCCTACTACTTTATCACTTCTAAAAAATATTTGAATACCTAGCAAATGTCCATAAGGGAAATTATAAGACAAATGTCTATAACCCATAAAATGCTCCGATGATGACAAATTCATATTTGATCACACAGGCGCCCTTACGTCAGTTAAAATCTAAGTAAGAAGCAGCCATCATTTTTTTTTGTTAATAAAGCTTTTGCGGGTGAAGTAGATTCTTTCAGTAATAGTCCTATTTATCCTGTACACTGCTGACATCCCTACTCATCCAAGTACTCTCTTAACTCTATTTGCGGACGACAAAGCTATGTATCCTATATTCCCAAACCAGATCTTAAAACTGCTTCTAAAAACCTACTAGATCATCTCGAAACCATTATACAAAGTGTAGTAAATGAAGAATAAAAATTAATGAAGCGAAATGCTTTCAAGTAAATTTCCAATTACGGAAGAAAAACTCACCTAAAATTGTGAAATTTAACAATATTCCTTTACCACTGTCCAATTCCGTTCGTTACCTGTGGTTCCATCTTGACTCACGACTTACATGGGGAGAACATACTAAAATTAAAAGACAAGAACTCGGCGATATGGACTTCTATACAGAATCATGAATAGGAATTCCAATCTTACAATAGAAAACAAACTGATTATGAACATACGGTGTAGAAATCTGGGGTGCTGCCAAGCCTTCCAACATCCAAAGAAACCAGTCATTTCAAACCAAAACCCTCCTAATAATCGCAAATGCTTCCTATTACATATCAAATTCCTCCCTCTACCACGATTTTAATATCTCTTTTGTTCAAGACTTCATTTCTTCTCGCTTCACCCTTTTCCACAGTAAACTGCCATACCATCCTAATACTAGCACAGACCTTGTCTTCCAACTTCAACCCCTAAAACCCTCCCTGTCGACTCAAACGAAGGTAACCTCCTGGGAACATAATTGGTATTTTATTTGAGAGTGATGTTATTGGTCACCTTCTCTCCTCTTGCCATTGTAATTTTGTCATTTTTTTTTTCTTTTTAGTTCATTGTAATAAAAATTATAAAAGGTTATCATATTAACAGAATTTAATAAATGAATAAAAGTCGAAAAAAAAAACAAAAAAAAACTAATAGTAATTTCTGATGGTTATGTCACAGGAATATATCGGCAAGTGCTTCATTGAATTATACCTGACCAGAATGCTGAGTAATTGGTCACCGAAGGATTGAATAGGCGACAATTTGCTACCGGTGTCGTAGGTCGGCCATTTACAAAGGTTAACTAGAATAAGACTCCGGTCAAGAATTGGTAATTGTGGCTCTCTTTCAGTCGCGTTGCGTCCACCCTCTGAGACTGTCTCCTTCTCCTGTAAGGCATATATTTTATTTTATTTACAGTTATACCTTTTTTTAAGTCACACTTTCTCGCTGGAAAACATACATAATACAATGATGAATGTATCCATTTTTGCGATTCTGTCCATAGGTTTATTTGTGTTTGAGAGATTGTGTAAACACAATAACATCTTAACTTACTTGAACTGAAATAAAAGAAGTATTCTAGAAATCCTTGTTAAAAATACTTCTTCTTATGCTAAGTTAACAGTATGTTATTCAAGTAGACGGGCTGTAAGAAGTGTACTCTTTCCTTATATCAAGTGTGTAACTATTTTTTTCACAAAGAGTAAAATGACTGTTCTGTTTTATTGTGTAGAATACTTACAAAACACAAGTTTCATAAATAACTATTTTAATTATCCACAACAATTGATTATTAACTTTAATAAATTATTATCTGAAAAGCTAAAGGATCAAAGTAGACTTTTAGCTTGCAGCACATGTCTTATTATCTAGGGAAAATTACGCTTTTGTGACGTCATGATTTATACTTAAAGAACTTTCATTTGTTTATTGAAATTATATTATTAAACGTTTATTTAATGAACTCAATATTCATTTTATTTGAAATTGCACTATAATAAATTCTAAAATGTAATTTATAAACATTAATTTAGTTGTGGTGTATCATCCCACGTAAATTTTAAAACAATTAATGCGAGGGAATAGAATTAAAAATCTATCTGTCCCAGAAAGGACTCGAACCTGGATCTCCTGCTTTCCGGGCCGGTATGCTATCCATTGCACCACCGGGACGAGCCAGATAGCTTATTAAATTCCCAACACACTTGCATACCGGCCCGAAAAGCAGGAGACCCAGGTTCGAGTCCTGGCTGGGACAGATTTTTTATTCTATTCCCTCGCATTAATTGTCTAAAATGTCATGGATCAGTTAACCATTACTTTTCCAGTAATTTACATTTAGCTTTGTTTTTGTTTTTTTATCTCAGTTTTAAAACATAACTTCCATGAAGAGAGGATTGTCAGGAATTCGGTCATGGTTGTTGAAAAATTAAAAACTAATTTGTAATCAATAAAGTTTTTATTTTAGCCAGCGTTTCAAGCCTTCATCAGGGCTGAATTTGAAAAAGAAACATTCAAAAGTAATAGAAACATGTTTATATGTGATTATCAAATAAAGAAAAATGAATGAAGATATGAAATTGTGTGTAATCGACTATATAAATTGGATACTGAACATATTGGAAAGAAGGACAAATTATGAATAATATATATAAGTGTGACATACCAAATAGGGTGATGGAGAGAGAGAGAGACTCGTGCGCAACTGAGTCTACATCGTAACCGATCTGTTATGCAAATTTTTATTTGACCGTTGTGGAAAGAAAAGGGAAGCGGACGTAGGAATAGGGAACGGATGAGACGGTTAAAATGGCTTGAGGTTCATGGAAGTATCACTGTAGGAAAGTGGGAGGGGAAAAAATGCTATGAGGTGGTCTTGTGATTTTTGTTTTAAGATGTGAAAAATATTACTGTATGTGGAAGAAATATAGTATTTGTCTGTTTTCTCATTATTGGGATTTCGTTTTAAATGTATGAGAATAGATTCAGCTAAAAGTCGTTTCTCAAGGATGGGTTCAGTCGCAAGAAGTGTGAGTTTATCAAAGTCGAAAGTGTGTTTGTCAGTAGTAGAGTGTTTTGAAAGGGCTGTGGTGGTTTTATTATTTTTAATGCCATGTTTATGGTTACTGATTCTTCTTTTTATGGGGTTCTTTGTTTGTCCTATATATGCTGCGATACAATTTTTCTAGGCTCTTTGGAACTCCCTACCGCAGACTTTACTTCCTTGGTTCCTTCCTTTATAATACTTTCTCCACACATTCTCCTTCTTACATTTATGAACTCCTTACCTTCACCTCCTCAGTCCGTTCACGCCACACTAGATCCCGTAGCTCTGATCTTTACACTCCCTCTTATAGAACTGTTTCATTTCGCCGCTCTTTTCTAGCTCGGGCAGCTAGCCTTTGGAACTCCCTACCCTCAAAAATTCGATGTATGGTACTCCTTCCCTTTCCATTTTCAAATCCCTCCTTTTTCAGCATCTTCTATCCATGCAAACTTAATCTTCCTAACTATGGTTGTTGCTTATTAATGATTGAATGAATGTTGTAGGCGTGTGGAATGTATGTAAAATAATGGAATTACTGTGAATTGGTGTTTTCGTTAAATGCGTACTTCACATTGCATTTTATTTCCTAAACCGGTTATAAGCTCACTCTTTGTTTTTTCTTTATTTTTTTATTTTTCTTTCCCCGATCATATTATTTTGGAGTAATATTACAATATCCGCATCGAGGAAATGTTATTTTTGTTAAAGTAATTATTTAATTTTTATCATCCCTTTTTATAAAAACTTTCTTTTTTGTTTATTTGCATTAATGTATATTTTTTGAGCCAGAAAAGGTCTTTTGTAAAATTCACAATATGTTATTCATGGGGACTTAGTTAGTCCCAGAATAATATTTATTTTCTTCTATTCCCAATGAAAAGATTTCTAATGAAATCTAAGTTTTTACTTCTCCTCTTTCTTACTGTTATCCATGCGTTTTCCGGTATTCTTTTCTTGGTAATCTTTTCGGCTATTCACGACGAATTAATTATGGAGATTCCCGTTTATGATTGAAACTATAAGATCACTGTTATTCCCCCATTTTTGGTGATATTAACTATAGATACATACTCTGTTTAGCTAAACAGGTTTGTCTCCATTCAACAATATGAAGATGAATATTTTCGCCAATATAATGAGAATTATTTTCCATGACTAGCTTTATCGCACAAGGCTTTTTTTCTTAATTGAAAATACCATATATACAAGGAATAGCTTTAGTTGTCTTCCCAAATACGGATAAATATTGCTGAATCAAAATAATGTGAGGAAAAAGCACGAAGTATGAATGAAGTATAGTTAATTTTGCTATCTAATCGAAAGAGCCTTATCAGTGTTATGCAATGTGTTTTATCTGCAGCATTCATCTTGCCTATATCTTTTGTAATTAGTCACATACCATTCCTCTAGCTTGTGTCTAAATATTTAAAAGTAAATAAATAACAAATGTTCGTCACGCAGGAACTGCATAAGTTAAACATTAATGGCATGTTGAGGACAATAGAAATTTTTCTAAAAGTGAAAGACAATTTAATTTAATTTTTGTTTTTGGATGTTTCACCCGAATTCCATAACAGCTATTATTGAGGTTATTTTCATGACTGATTATTTTGAAAATTTTTTCGATATTTTTCCCGACCCTACCGAATAAACAACAAAATGAGAAACAGTAATCTATATATGAATGAATGTGTGTTTGAGACCTACCAGCTCTCTAAAGTCAGGCGATAGAGAAAACTATAAAAAGTTATGATTTTTTTAATGAAATTTGTTATTTTCAGTTCGAGTAATGAAATTCAACACAGGTTTTTTTTATTCATGATGTAAATATTTTAGAAGTTTTACAATTAAATTCAATTATTAAGAATAAAAAAGGTTTTTTTTTGTTTTGTTTTTTGCTGCAGCGGGCGTAATTATTAGCTAAGAGTAATATTTACCACAGATATGTTTATTGATAAAAATATATTAGAGTTAAGTAGTGAACTTTAAGTAATAGAAGTAGGGGTTACCCTGAACCGCAAATTATTCATTTTACGGGCTAGAGGCCGCAATTAGATTTTTTTATTGAGATTTTTGATATAGCTTTTAAACGTAATTCGAAAGACTAAGTTTGTTATAAAGAGAAATCGGGCGAATAGGAATGGGGGGGGGGGGAGACACCTAAAATGTCAATCAAGGGAGAGTTCAAACATTTATGTTAGCGGGTGTAATATCTAGGTTAGAATGGAGAGTTTTCGGCCGTATTTCTGGTGAATTTGTTGGAGTTTGGTCAAGGTTGATAGGAAAAATGTAATTTAAAAAAATTCATTTTTATTATCAGCCGAAGTTTCGGCTTACTTTGTAAGCCATCTTCAGGGCTTTGAAATACAATATCAATAATATTATATTACATAAAATTTACTTAAATAGAAGTAATGTGATATAAAATACTTAGAAAAACCGTAATAAAATGTTTGTTTTACTTAGGGATTTCTTACTTTTCTCCGAATGCAATCATCCGTAAAACTATTGTGGATCGTAAGGGAGGGAACTGAAAACGGAAAACTGTTTTGAAAGAGGGGCTCGATTTAACTTTAACAAGTATTTTATGCTTAGGGAAACCATTAGACAGGAGGATGTCTGTCATGCGTTTGCTATTTTTATTGTGAAATGCGTGAGTGTGGGTGACCTCAGATTTATACCCACTTTCTAGTGAGGCAATGAGCTCCCACAATACGAACTTGTTAATCGGTTAAACTAGGTCTCAGGGTATTTTAAATCGATCCTATCATAAAATAGATCATAAAATATCTGAGTAGAAATTGAGCCCTACCGTACTTCTAAAAGCAACTAGGGTCCGGCTTAAGCCAGCATTGTGGATACCGTCAAGAATGTAGAGAGTTCTAGGTGAAGCTGACCCGTAGGTTGCGCAACCCTAACCTAATTTGGATCTTATCAAGCTCCTACTGGGTGTGAAAAAGTATTTGTGATCATCCTGTATTTGATATCAACTTCAATATACTTAAAGTTTTGAGGCAGTTCGCTTCAAGTCTCTTGATGTTGGCAGCCCTGCTCAGTGGAGAACGCACCTAAAGTTATACCTAAAAAGTGGTTGAGTCTTTGTAAGTAATTTCTCTCACATCAATGTAGAGGAGTGGAGGGTTGAAGATCTTTCTTTGTCAATTATAACTCTAATAGTAGAAATAGAAATAATAAAACCGTATTCTACAAGGACTTTGTATATATATATTGTCGAGGGAGTGAGTATGCCTATGTCTTCTAAAGAAGTGCCTAATGAATAATGGTCCTTGGCATCATCCAGACAGAATTCCACAGACAGGATAACCGATTATCTAAGACACCTACCAAGGCCATTGTGAATTTATCAGGGCTGAACATTGATCCCTGGGGAACTCCCGTTCTCTTGGATGAAATCTTTTTTGGCAGATTATTATACATTTTTATTCTAAAGAACTGCAATTGAAAAATTTTTTAAGCATTGAAGAATATTTCCATGAAGTTTCACTGGCCAATGTGTTTCAATATCTTATTCATGCGTTCTCGAAAGCATTATTAATGTCTATGAATATTTAAACTTTATAATGCTCGTAGGTTGCTCTTTTCTGTTGTTTTTTTATTCAGCTGATTTCATAATCTTTTATCGAGTGAATTACGTAATGAACATGTAAGAGAGATTACCCTACACTAGATAACTCATTTGACGCTTTCCTTTTTCTTTTTTTGCGATAATAGATTCTGTTCAGATTTCAGGGAAAAAGTCACAAAAGAAACCTTGTTTAAAATTTTAAGATGGTTAATTAATTTGATGTAGAAGATTTCCAACCTTACCCATTATTATATTATCGTCCCTAGGTGATTTGTCATTTCAGGACTTCAGTGCTTCTGCTGTAACTGAAATCAATACTTCATGGTATTGGATGAATCAATAGCTATTTCTATTGAACTTGTTTCAGCTTCTTTTAGCACTAGAAATTCCGAAGGATAATTTTTGATTCCAAAGATACCCTTCCAATGTTCCCCAAAAGTAATTTCTTGACTCCCTTTTCCCTTTTCCTCATCGAAAAATATTTTCCGGATGGTATCAGTGAGACAATAAATGGATATCAATTTTAGCAACGTTTATTCCCCTTTTTATCCCAGTACATTACACTTAGTGTTTATTGTTTAAATGTTTCGTGTGGCTGAATCTGCGATAAATAATTTTTAAATTTTCCTTATAATATAAAAAAAGACAAATTCTTATGTTTATTACTGAATTGAGTCAATATCAGTTTCTGAATACAATTTAAATGCCTTTAATTGCCAATGAATACAGGTTTTCAATATATGTTCTCTTATTTAAAGATTAGAGATCAGTTCTGCTATTTTCAACTAAATTGGGTCGATCCAGATAGCTGAGCCTACTTTAAATGTTTACTGATAACAAATGAATTAGATTATTCTTTAATACATAGTTATTGTTTAATTATGTATATTTTATATTAATTTTAGGTGGTTACTGGTAATAATGCACTACAAGGATTTAAAATATTTTTAAAAAGAGAGCTACATTTCTTGCATTCTTTCCTTATTAAAAAAATTGTTTAGGACCATCTCAAACATATAATTGTTTCTGTTGTCCTTTTTTGCGTTTAGTCTATGATCAACGTGCTTAGTTATGTAGCACTTTTTATTAATTTCTGATAGAAAATTAAATTTTATTTAGTTAGGAATGAACTAAACTCATTGCAGTTTAAAAGTGCACTGTAGTAGAGTAGCAATCTTAGTTGATAAATTAAAGATAAATGGTTCTCTATTGACGCACGAATCCTGATAACAGATATTTTTTGTTCTGTTTATAAACAAATCATAAATATCAGTTTGTTATTTAATAACAAAACATATCATTACTAATGATGAGTCGTTGCAACTAAATGATAATTTTATCTATACATTTATGACATTAGTCTATTTTTTTACATTTTTAATTTTATTTATAAATTATTGCTACAGTGATTGAATTAATTAAAATACTTACCTAATGATATTTTAAAATAATACATATTATTTTTTTAAATACTTGCTCTTAAGAAATGGTCACCCATCTTATTTTTCAGTACTTTCTATTTTTACTGCAAACATTATAATTTTCAACATATTCGAACAAGGGCCCTAACTGAATTTTATGTTCAAAGACTCCTTAACCTGTTTTTTTCTATTTTTATTTTATCTCTTATAGGGGTGAAACAGTTTGGGTGCACCATGATCTATGTCAGATGGTCGCGCCATTAGACTCACTCTGTATAAAATTCAAATTCATGATGTAAAAAGCTGTATAGTTTAAGGGAGAAATCGGAGCTGAAGGTACTTCAATGACAAATACATTTTTTTAATGTATAAAATTTTCTATTAGCCATTCATCAAACCAAGTTAAAATGCCTTACGTGTAATTTTCATAGTAGTAGTAATTTAAATAAAAATTTCAAAGAAGTCAATGTTGGAGAGAAATTCCTTTACATCTTAAACAGAAAATCTTTTTGATTTTTCGGTCAGTTACTGATCAGTCAAGGTTTATAATTCATATTTTTTATTTTTACCTCAACAGTATGTTACAGTTAAATAAAAGGGATTTGTGACTTATAAAAAGTTAAATGGAAGTTAGTTACTGAAGAGGAAGCTGTAAGTTGTTTAATACTTCTAATTTGTAATTGAATTTATATTTATTATCTGAAATATTATATCTTAAGATCAAATCGAGTGAAAAACACTCCAATGGTTTCTTTTTCTTTAACAAGTATCAGGCGATTGCAATTATTATTGGAATGCTTTAAAAGTATTAGATGTATTTGTTTATTATGTATTTAAAATTCTTCTTCAGCTGTTGCTACGTCTAATTATGAAAATAATGAAGCCACATTTGACACATTAACCAATAATAATATTAAAATCGCAAGAGAGAAAAAAAAGTTCATTATCTACCAAAAAATTATCGTGAATTTTAATTACTATGACTGTTTTTTTTTTAACCTTTAACAAAGAAATATTTAAATAAATATATTTCCCACATTCTTGCTTGTATTATGTTCCTAAACAATTTTCAATAATTCTCTCACGAGAAAAATCCCAATAACTAAATTTCCATTAAAAAATTCACGGGCCTAACTTGCATACTTTTATCAATAACTTTGAACATTTTTTTTTTTTTTTTTTAAACAGGTTGGATAAACGTACACACAAAATAGGAGCAGACATAAGCACAATGGCTGCGAGAATTAGTCTACTTACTGATTCTTCATTGAATTTCTGAAGTTAAAAAATAAAAAATAAAGAGTCAAATGTTCGCAAACATTTTTGTTTGTGTGTGTGTGTATATATTATTTTTTCTAACGCTGTCCAGCGTCCAGAATTTAAAAAAACAACAAAGAAAAACGAGTTTCTTTATTTAAGCTTCTCTTTGCTCGTAAATGGATTCGAAAATTGCCGAAATCCGTGAGGGGAAGGGGGCTTTATATGGGTTAACATTTATAATCTTTAATCTTACTTATCATTAGCGTCATTAAAAATATATATAGAATCAAATAGATGTAAAATTAAATTAAATTTTTAACAATTATATTCCACAAATCAAAAAGGCATATTATGAAAGATATTTAGGAATGAAATTACGGAAGGAAAATCTCCTTCGTTTATGCAGCTCCGTTCGTGACAAACTTTTTTTTTTTTTTAAATGGGGTTTCACAATTTCTTTATAGTAAAAGGTTCTTTTGCAAATTTATTTTTCCGTGATCTTTTCTAATGTGTACTGTGTTATGACGATATCCATCTCCCTGGTGCCATATGAAAGGAGGACCATGAAGGAGGAGTCGCAGGTAATTAAGGAAGAGCTGAGCGAGTAGGCTGGCGGCCGAGAGTGCTGGTGGAGGGAGTTCAAGTGAGCTGCCAAAGAGATAAGAGACGAGTGGCCGGCAGTAACTCTCTGGTCGGCGACATGACAGCAGTGGGTTGTCCGCAGTCGAGTCCTGCTTCCGTGTCCTGTTGACGGGCGTCCACATTCGTTATGGCCTGCTTCGCTAAAGGTGCGTAAAAACTAAATCTTCAACGAGGAGTAGGCCGAGGGAGGAATCCAATCCTCATTTAAGCTTGTAATTCTCCAGGTTATGCGCTATCTCTTTATGCTTTGCGTCTGAGCTCTGGCGAGATTCACCTATGTCCTTGCCCCTAACATCCTCTCATTGAATTTTTTTCTTCTCAACTATACAGGTATATATAATAAACTAATATGGAATAATACGCTTATTACTTACAGTAAATATGAATGTAGGAAGAATAGTACTATTAGTGGTATTATAGTACAAATAAAAAACTATTACAGTTCTTGTAACTATATCAATTAACCTACATTTAGAAACCTATATACAAAATTATTAGAGCAGGCAAATCTCAAATTAATATTGATTGTACTGATTTTATTAAATTCATCCGTGTCCCCTTAGTTACTATTCTCTGTTCTCAATGCATATCGATAATTATTGTAACAAATATTGATATTTTTAATGTTTGTACAGATTTTTGTTTACATTACTTATTTGTGTGTGTGTGAGTATGTGGTCTCTGTCAACAATTTTATTAATTATATTTATTTCTCATAGATTTACAAGTATATTTATGTTCAATCATAAGACGAGGGCTTATAAAATACTCACACTGTGTAAGGGAGGTCGGCGAGAGAGGATTTACACGACAGTGATAGTGATCTGTGATACAGTTGTAATGTAATACATGGCACTTGGACCCGCCTAGATCCACCTGGATTTGAAAATCCCTTAATTTTCAAAAGGGTTTATCAAAGTTCTAGTAATATCCCCCCCCCCTCCTTTCTATGGTCGCATAGTTCGTCAAAATCTATTGCTTCTGAGATTAGAAGAGGGTCTGCGCTATCCTATCACTATTTTTTTTTTTTTTTTACATTAAACAGTGTTGTCTTTTTTGTAAAATAAATGCTACGCCTAAAGAGTTGCTTAAGCACTAGGGGAAATAAACATTAAAAAAGAAAAAAAAACTGTAAACTATAAAATATTTATTCATAATGATATGTCGAATATCATAAATTTTACTATAAATCAAAATGTACTCATTAATGGTTTATATTTCATCAAGATCCTTCAAAAGCCTCTTCTAAAAATAGGAAATAGGTCATCTATTTGACAATACTCAAAAGTATTGGATTTTACACTTCGAAAGTAAAATCATTTATAATTTACTAAATTTATTATCAAAGAAATAATATATTATTAACAAATTCGCATTTAGTAAGATACAAAGGTGTTTTATTATTAGTTTTCTCTGGCATATTTTATAGATAAAAATATTTGGTACTTTAAATAAATTTTAAAATTTATTTGTTATGATATTATCTGAAGCAATTTCATCCGATAATTATATATTCCGCAATATCAATATATACAACTTTTTATAAAGCATAATATGAAATTTTAAAACGCTTATATTGTATAAGTTTTATTTTTTATTTCAAGAAGTCATGTCAAAGAAAGATAGCTAAGGGTCTAAGATCGAGGCTTGAATTTGCCCATTATTTTAAATTTGATTTTTGGACTACCTTTTCCAAACCGGGCCAAGCACAAGTGCAAGGGAGAGGGAACTCGAAGGAATACAATACAATGCAAAATTAAATAATCTAAAATTTATGATTAGATGTTTTTTGTTGGGGTTTGGTCATGATAGATCCAAAAAAAAAAAAATAGAAATTTAAAAACATGTGTTTTTTTTTTAATTATCTACCAACGTTCGACCCTGAGGGGGCGAGGAGACGTCAAGTCACTAAGAATTTCCAGTCATGAAAATAGGATCTTAGTGACACGATGTCCCCTCTCGCCTTCATAATAGCCCTGAAGATAACAATGTAAGACGAAACGTTGGCAGATAATTTAAAAAATACACTTTTTTTTATTTGTATTTTTTTGGATCTACTTTGACCAAACCCCAACAAAAAAACAAATCTAAAAATAATTTCTACGGTCAAAAAACTCCAATTCAAACATTTATGCTTTGTAAAATATTGTAAATCGCGCATAATAAGTAATTTACTTAACAACTTTCTTTTTTAAATTTATTTATTGCATTCTGTAAAGTAAAATTACCTTTTGTAAATTGTGCACAATATGTCAATTGCCTTGTGACTATTGTTGACGAGAGCCGCAACTCCAAATTTAGCAAAACAACTAGAAATTTAAGTTTCCTCTCACCTCTTTTCCTCTTTTTAGACAGACTTAGTCACTTTCTTTTGTTTAAGTATCCCTTTAATGAAACATAAGAAGCTTGTTTAGTTTACTGTGATATATAAGGTATATCATCATACTGTGATATATGATGATATATGCATACCGTGTCTCCTTTCTAGATTTAATTATTATCCACTGTTTCAAACTTCACATAGTGAGAGTCAACAAGTCCTCTTAGCCGAATTCCCACGCCCATTGCTCACAGTGAGTATACATATACATATAGTATATTTTTTCATGAACTCGAGGGCTTCTGATGCACTCCAAGAAACCCCCAGCCTTAATTGCGTACCATTTTACAAATCAGAAAAAAAAAATCTGGTGGCAGAACGTGCTGATGACTACGCACACTCCTTTTTTTTAGTATACCTTGGGCTATATCCGTAGCATTTTGCTCCCTTGGGCCTTTTGTTTTTGTTTTTTGTTTTTTCATAAGTGAGTAGTAAATGCTAGTTTAAGTGAGCTTTTCAGTGTTTTACGCCTCTTACATTTTATTAAATTTCTTTATTCCGATGTTCCGAAAAATTTTCAAGTTAATTATTATTACCTGTAATGCATGCATGTCTGGTGTTTAAATATAAATATAATCTGATAACGGTACCTTTAGCAAGCCTTCCTTTTACTAAAATTAATTTTAACGATTTCTTATAAACTCATTCCCTACTCATTCTGTAAAACCTTTCTGCCCTAGTAGCCGGTGTCCAAATTTTCGAGATTAATTTATGTAATCAGCTTTTCCTCTTTTAATCACTTTTATTGAAACAAATTAATCATATATATATATATTGTTGTAGGAAGGGGGTCAATATTAATTAACAACAAGGATAACTTAAGCTAATTTGTAATAACAAATAATTACCTCTACTAATTACGACTAACAATCGAACTTACTGCCCTCACTAACTAAAAAATAAATTAACAGAAAATATAGATTACTTGCAGCTAATTATCAAAAATATATACAAATGAATTAAATGTGCTTGTTTACAAAGGGACCTCCATAAGAACTTGTTAATTAACGTCGCTTATCACTTCACTGTCACTGGCACTGTAGAGGCTACGACTAGCCCGACGCTCTGAGACGTGATCTGACACGGAATCTATCACTGAGTCGGGGGCCGCTGGCGAACTGCTTTTAAAACTTCGTGGAAGGCTTATTAAAAGATTCTATTAAAGATTTTTAAGTAACCCTAATTTAATCCTACGAAAAAAAAGTAGCAAGTGGCATCCTTCAATTCGCCCCTCCCCGTACAGGTCTGGTCACCACGCCACATGCTTTTCTAGTCTTTAACTATGTATATATATATATATATATATATGTATGACAGCCAACAACGTCCGTGCTTGCTGGTAGGCGTAAGTATGGTGGCGGCGTGGCATCGATGAAATAGATACTCCTGCCACATGAGGAGGCTCCGATCCCCGATCTATGCAGGTAGCTCGGGGTCCCAAACGGCAGCCAATCCGCGAGCTCGGGAACTATAGAACAATGTCCAAGATGCATGCATTAAATAAAAATAATTAAATGAATGAGAAATATCGCTACAGGACTGATCAAATCTCTTCACCGTGCTGTGGAAGAGAAACGAATAGGAAATAACAGAAAATATATATGTATATATATCTA
>KZ807148.1:327181-344197 GCA_000696205.2 Oncopeltus fasciatus
CTGACTGGAGTAGGAGGTCCCTTGGCCACCTCCTCTTGAGGCGTCGGGGAGGGTTGTCGGGATGAACGTGGGATGCCAAGGAGAAGACTAGAGGATTTGGATGTCCTTGGATATTTGTGTGGAACTTACCAAACCTGGAGGGGATGAGCTCGGGAACAAAAGGTACTAGCAGGTCAGAATTAATGGTTTTATTGGTTACGTAGGGAGGAGTGTTGAGGATTGTGCGAAGGACTTTGGACTGGAACCCCTGGATGCATCTAACGTTTGATGGCTTCGCTGTGCCCCACAATTCAATACCATATGTCCAGATGGGTCTGATTAATGTTTTGTAAATAGTTATTTTGTTTTCTATTGTTAATCTGGACCTGTGGTTCAGCAATCTGTAGAGCTGTCCAAAGCGTCTGTTTAGCTCTTGTCTCTTTGTCTGTAAGTGAGTCTTCCAGGTTAGTTTACTGTCTAGGTAGAACCCAAGGTAGCGGACTGTCGGAAAGGAGGGAAGGGGAACGTTATTAAGGAGGACTGGCGGACATTGACCTCTGCGGAGTGTGAAGGTAACATTGACTGATTTATTTTCATTTAGGAGTATTCGCCAGCGTTTTGACCACTAGAAAATGGAGTTAAGGTGGGATTGAAGGTTTATGTATTTAGTGGATTACATTTATGGCAGGGAAGGAAGACGCAAATTACGGGGTAGATTATAAAGTAAGTAATCGACCTTCTTGCAAACAGTTAAAATTGGTTGTTGGTGGTTGAAATTCAGCGGAGGGGTTTTTAGAATGATAAAATTGAAAAATAACCCTATAGATTATATATCGAAATTAAAAATTGTTAATCTGTTCATTATTTTTGGTGCTACGGGGGGAAAACAAAAACTATAATAGGTGAAAAATGTAATATTTTAACAGACTATTATTTTTACGAAAAACAAAGATAATATTTAAGGACGCTCAGCCTGGCACGATAAAAGATGTTTCGAGGGACTGTGTATACACAGTATGTAACACCACCCAGCTCGATACTGTAATATATATTGCAGCTGTAGGATAAAGTGCTACATACAGAAAAACCAAATTCGGTACTTAGCTTTTCCTTTTGATTATTGTGATTTTTTAATTTATTGCTAATTAACCTGGAATAGAGGTACTTAAATGGAAATTTATTTACTTAAACTTGTAATTTTTAAAGTTTATGCTTGGTAAAATTTTCTATAAAATGTCATGTTAAAAATTACATTTAAGAATAAACAATTAATGAGAGGGAATAGAATAAAAAAATCTATCTGTCCCAGCCAGGAGTCGAACCTGGATCTCCTGCTTTCCGGGCCTGTATGATTTCATTACGCCACCGAGACGAGCTAAATAACTTGTTAAATTCCCAACACTCTATTCTATTCCCTCTCATTAATTGTTTATAATTTACGTGGGATAATAAACCACTACTAAATTAATATTTATATATTTAAGAATGTATCTTGAAAGTTTGAGCTGAGTAAATTCTTAAAGAATTGAAGAAAACAATGCACAACTTTTGTAGGGGTAACGTGAATAGCTAGATTTCCTTGATTTGGAAATCTAGTAAGAGAGATAGAATGACAAATGACGTGATACATGTACTTAAGCAATTATGAGCTTATGGTTTAAACCACGGCTTGCAATCCTTCTATGTCGATCCTGGAGCTGCGGGTTCAAATCCCGCCCTAGGCAAGCTTTTACTAAGTTACAAAAGATCGACCAGAGCCATGGGTCTTCACAATATGAGGCTAATTATGTAGACAGCTTCTCCCTCTATGGGATTAAGAGGTTGAAAGGTACATTAAAGTACCCTTATATGAAGCTTTTGCTTTTAGCCTTTAGTATACTTTCTACATTTTTTCCAATCGTAAAAATCAAATCAAGTGGAACCATTTAAGCTACTTATTCAAAGGATGTAAATGAAAGAAATTAAAGACATTGGACTGTGTAAATTAACAACCACAGCTATTAATTTTAGTAATTAGCATTGATATTTATTTTAAATGAATAATAAATAATGCAACTTACCATAGCCACTTACATAAAGAGTAAGTTAATAATTAGACAGAAATAGATAACTTTATCCCCTTTAAGGCTAACAATTGCTGTTTTGAGACACGTAGATTTTGAGACATGGTAGATTTCTTCTGTTTGAATGTAACAATAAAACAAATCAATCACCCCCCCCCCCCCACCGGGAAAACCTATGATTTCAAAATACCTTAATATTAACTGCTAGTAAATATTAGGACAAGAAAATATGTCTTTGGAAGAAAATTTGTTGGGGTTCAATAAAGGTAGATCCAAAAAAATACTATTTAAAAAATGTTTATTTTACATTATCTGCCGACATTTTGGCTTACATAGTGAGCCATCTTTAAGACTTTTGAAATACAACGTCATAATGAAACACAAGAAAAAAATATATGATGTATAATAAAAAAAATACATTTTTTTACATTACATGTCTTGTTTCGATCAACCTTGACCGATTCCCAACAAATTAACTACTAATTATCTCCACCACCAAAAAAAATATCCATTTGAGTAGGTCTTTGGTACAGGAAATGTTAGCAGTTGAAGAATGAACTGTCTGGAGTAGTTCATTTAATTCTGAGCGGTAGTCACAGATACCGGAGGCAGGAGTCGAAGACATTTGTGGTCTGTCTCAGAAAGGGGGGATTTCTGCCGGCCCCACTTGACAACCGCTCCGCTGGGAATGAGGCGTTGAAGANCGTTTCGGCTTACATTGTAAGCCATCTTCAGGGCTGTAGAAATACAATGTCATGAGAATACAATAATAATTGAAATTAGTATAATAGAGAATTATAATATAATGTGATATCAAGAGTATGAATGTAGAAAGCTATGTAAGAAAATTTAAAGTTTATGAAAAACAATTTGAAAAAGGAACAATTTGTAAAAAAAACATGCAAACAAACAACTAAAATCATCTTAGAATAATATCTACGGTCAACAAACTCTCCTTTTTCCAAATTATTTATGTATAATTTAAATTTAGCATGGTCTATTTCACTCTGAAATTTAGAATATTTCGGTGATTTCAGAACAAGTGCATACTACCAATTAATTTGTAATTCATATAAACATATCATCTACTGACCGAAATTATCAGACATGCTTTTATTTATTTACGTCACTGTTAAGCAATTTACGTTTAAAAAAAAAACTGATTTTGGCTATTAATGAAATAAGTTATAATTAAGGAGTTTAAAAAAATCTGAGAAAAAAGATGATTGATTATACTGAGGAATTTTCTTCATCATCTACAATAAATAATTATACAATTCATCAAATTGAATATGTTGAGCTACTAAGTTATCTTTGGATAATTCAGCGAAAAGAAATTTCCTTTTATTAATATTATTTATTTATTAAACATATCATAGATTTTTGTAAATGCTTCTATAACCATTTTGGTTTTCTAAATTCATATTCAAGCTTCAAACCATTTTTCTATCTTAAAACTCGTTTTAATGGTTAGATTGTCTGATTCCAGATCAGTTAAGACTATTCTGTGAACTATTTTATATTATGCCCTAATATTTACTATTTCATATTATACCCTATTACATGCACAATAGTCCATTGTTGTGCGTTTTCCTTTAATGTTTTTCGCGAGGCTAGTTGCTAGTTTGCTAGGTTAGTTGATAGGTTGCTAGAGTAGTTGATATACTGGTATGCTGGTTGTTGCATTCCTAGGTTAGTAGTTGGCTCCTGCGGAAAAGGTGGTTGTCCCACTCCTGTAGTCGGTGCAAAGAGAGTTTATAGGTAGTCATAACTCTCGGATGAGTCCCTCGGTTGAGGTGAAGATCTCGCCGATCTTGAGGAGTTCTAATTGCCCGATTCTTCCCGCTCCTGTAGCCGAAGAAGTGGAGATCTATGTCGATGAAGTTATAATTATAAGGGGATGAGTCCCCCGGCTTATTGAAAAGCATTCGTCCTTTTGTCTTAAAGAGATAGACCGTGTATTTTTATCCCCCTGATGACTATGTTGGCAGTTAGATACAAAGTTAGATGCACATAATTATTTAATTAGATATTAACCGTTTTCTAGTAATTTACAGTCCCAGGTATGCTTATCTCCTTTATTTGGGTTTTTTTTACTTATTAATGTTATATAAATATTTTTTCAATCCTTGTCAGCCATAGGTCAGCCCTTATCTAGTCCTAGCTATAATAGAAAATTACCTAGAAGTTCTATTCTTGTAAAATGATTATCTTTCCTTTAATTTCCTAAATTTTCTCTTCTTTCTTTCCTTCTGTTTTAAGGTGACAAATCATTAATGTATAGTAGAAAGTTTTAGATAAAGCGAGCTCCTCTGGGCTACTCCAAGAAACAACTTTAATAGTATTAGTGAGATCCTCATTGATTCTTGCATGTATTCTTGATACAGAATAAATATTTCCAATTAAGACAATTAATCTTCCCTTAGTCCAAATATATTTTGAATTTATTTCCATTATTATTATTATTATTATTATATAATTACGGAATGTCATTTATTTGAAGAGATAAAGTTGATTTCTTTTTCTTAATTAATTTTTTTTCTAACACCTAAATCACAAAAATTGAATGGTATACAACTTTCCCTTCGAATCATGATTAAGCTAAGTTGGCTTTTTTTTTTTCTTTTTTTTTTTTACTTAAATTTTACTTCATTTGGAAAGCCAAGCTCATATGATTATTCCAAAATTTATTCTGCAAATAATTAAAGGTTTGTAGTAGGTTTGTAAGTGAAGGATTTTTTTTCTCAATATTTTTTTAAAACAAACTATATAAACTATCTAATCTTAATTAATGTTTTCTGAGTGCAGAACTGAAGAAAACATTACAGCAGTTGATAAGAACTATAATAATTAATCATTAATAGTTATTTTTTCATAGAAATGCCTTATTGATCTACTTCTGTATCCGGGAAGTAAGTGGGATTAACCTAGAGTTCAAATTTGATATAAATAAAATAAACTGGCGAATTCGTTAAGTTAATACCGTTTATTCCTATCTAAATATTTCTTATTATATATAATTATGTATTTATAATAGTATCAGTGATATGATGGTTGGAGGTAGATAGAGCAGTGAAACTGCTTGTCTTGGAGAGTGAGATATATTATGCTGATGAACCAGAATTCTATTTATGTATCATGTCATACATTTAAGTTTCTGACTTTCATAACGAGCTCTTTACACATACCATATATAAAAAAGCGCATATAATCACAGAAACACACCAGCCTCAAACGACAGAAACACAGACAAACGAAGTTGTATGCATGGTCCTGCACTTAAAAACACAAACAAGTACACTGAAGGAGAATTTGGGAAGAGTATTTTTCGAATCACCGAAACATAACATGTGAAATTCAGTTGAAAAATGGCCATCGAAATTCCGGCACAGAACGATTCTTTTCGTGCATAAGCTAAGCAAAATGCTCCAATGCGCATAAATGTAGCGAGGCCCAACGACAATTTAATAGAATAGATTAATCGAGGGGGAGGGGGTGAGATAAGCTTATTTTATTCAAGGAATAAAAGGTCGCTCGTGTATTTTTACGAATATATCACCATAACTGGTCTGGATAGAAGTTTCTAACGCTGTATTTAGACCCCTGACTGATGCTATTTTTAATATTACTTTACGCGGGGGAAAATGAATTTTAAAAACAACTCATAAAAGTCCTTTTATTATTATATTTTTTATAGATTTTTTGTACTTTCTCTCGACATTCAGTTATTCTTACACTCCTATTCGTCCGATTTCTCTCAATAATGAACTCAACTTTTATTTTTGCTTTCAAAGGCGACATGCAGAAATTTCCCCCTCCTAACTGCTCAATATCGCTAAAAAAAAATCTTCTTTTTTTATTTTAATTAATTAATCCGTGATGAGTTGCATTACTCTAAACTAAAAATTATGCGCGCTACATAAAAATATTTTTCGCAATCACACTTGAAATTTTGTTGAATAACGAACTTAGCTTTTAGTCTTGCATTTAACAGCTATATGACGAATTTCATTTTGAAAACTGAAAACTTTGGCCTGTAGCGTGTCACACCGTCATACCGTGTGTGTGTGTGTGTGTGTGTGTGTGTGTGTGTGTGCGTTTAGTCATAAATTCTATGACTATAATTTTTGGTTTCTAGCTGGTAGAATCGTAAAAAATATCGAAAATAAATTTTTTCATTTTTTTCTTCTGTATTATTCCCTGCTGGGAATTTAATAAGTTTTCTGGTTAGTCTCGGTGGTGTAATGGATTGCATGCCCACCCGGAGAGGAGGAGATTCAGGTTCGAGTCCTGGCAGAGATAGTTCACATTTTTTACTCTATTTCCTTGCATTTATTGTTAGTATCTAAAATCATTTCAGAAATCTATCAAGAGAACAACCTGAATAGCTACTTTCTCTTGGAATTTACTAAAAATAAAAATAAAATTTCACTCTCCATGCGAGTATAGAGATGAGGAAGAGATGAGGAAGAGATGTATATGGATCACAGGAAAACCACCAGAACCGTCTGAGAGTGACTGCGGGCGGAGCAAAAAGAGGAGTTGGGGAAGCAGCCAGCCGTGGTGCCGGCCTGTCTGTGACGGACATGACCGAGTCGCGGGCCGAACAGTGCCGAGTGGGGCCGAGTACAGACGAGGGGGTCCGAACACGTTCCGAATCCACTGAGAGGCCTCAGTCAGCCGCTGGCTTTAGATGGTGTGGAATACTTTGAAGCCAGAAGCCCTCCTAGGACCGATCATACGCGCCGCTAAGTCAGGTCAGAAATCTTACTTATCTACGTCACCTCATGGAGCTTATATTATCATGTGCGGTAGATTATTTTTATTTGTCGGATTAATTGCCAAATATAAAGCTTTATTTACTTCCATATGAAGGGTTTTCATATACAAATGTGCGCCAATTGCATTGAAATGGAAGCTTACAATCATCTTTAAATTAGTTTTCTTTGATTAAAAATAATACGGTTACAACTTGTACTTGTGAAATATTCTGTCACAGTGTCTTGATTATTCTGGGTGCTTGAAGGCCATTGTCTAAAATCCTCTGAATATAATATCATGTAATATCATAATAACATGTATTTCAGTTTTATAATATTCAATCTCTCTCAATTTATTAAATTTTCTTAAATTGATGCAACCATATGAGAAAAAATAACTATTACAAGAATTTGATTATTTGTTGCTTTGTAGATATTTATAATTTCATTTTTATTTTATGTTTTTGATATTCTTTTTAAAATCCCGATATTCCAAGATGACATTTTACTTTTTTTTTTCTTGTTTTAATGCTAATATTTTCACAGTCTCAACATGTTATGAAATTATTCAATGTTTTACAATAAATTTATGCTCACCTCTCTAATATGTAAATGTGATGCAATAATATTAGTGGCACTGAAATTAAGAAATTTCTTTTAAGGCTGAGTAGAAGCGGCATGGGTTGTGTTCTTAGACGTTCTGTACACCTCAACGTGGGCGTCGTGATATACCCTCAATTAAAGTATCATTAGCTCGAGTCCTAATGGAAGTTAATACTTTCAATGGTGAAATTTAAATTCTCAGACATCCCTGTATTTTAGGGATCTCTCACACTTGTTGAAAGCAAAATTATATTATTTGGGAAATGACCACACATTAATAATATAAGTTGAAAAAATTATTTTTGTACAAAAATAATCATGTTAAGACAATACGTTTTCAATCCCTTACTAGGAGTCAGGGCTATGCGGAAACAATTCCTTTGCCATTGCCAGTGATGAGTTCATCACGCTCGCTAAATTTTTTAGGAAAGGGGGGGCAGGAGAAGTCTACCTTCCTTTCCCTGATCCCAGATAAATCCGCGTAATTGGTACTTAATAACAACGCTCTAGTGGTTTATGAACCAAGGGTTGGCTGTAGGCATCGTCGTTTCTCCAAATTTCCCGGCTAAACTTACTAGAAGAAATTAACGATTTTTTTTTTAATTTATTTATTTACTATTGCATAGCTAGTCTTGACGTTACCTAAAATAGAAAATCAAATAACATATGTACTTCATCGAAAAAATAGATTCAGTTTTAAAATCAATGACCTACGCAATTTATAGCGCATGTTTATGTTCGATTATACAAAATACAGGTTTCCAAAAAGAAAACAAAAATCTTAAAGAGTAGGAATTATTGTTTCGGTTGAAATGATGATTAATAAAACAATTTTTTTCCCCATAAAATTTCATTTTTTAAATACTTTTTGACCCTTAGGCTTACATTGTAAGCCATATTTGGAGCTCTTACCAGGCAAATATTATCGTGAGTCGATGATATTAATGAGTAGGTGTGGTGATATATACATATAGCTGAAACGTTTTAAAATATTTAAAAAAATTAAATTATTATGAAAAAAAAAGCTTTATTAGATGTTGTGTTTTTTGTTGGGGTTCGGTGAAGGTATGACCGGTTACCTTGACCAAATCCCAACAAAAAGAAAAAAAAACATCTTATAAAAATATCTACAGTCAAAAAACTCTCCATTTGAATAAATAGCTTTGCATTTTGTCATCATTTAGACCGAACTCCAGGTACCTCTTGTACAACTTGAAGAAGAAATTATATGTTGTAAAAATTATGTATTATGTTACATTAGAAATTCCTTCTGGCAGAAGCTGCACTAGCAAAGCAGAGTTTCCAAGTTACGTTTGGATGAACATAAATGAGAGTAAATGACGAATTATATCTTATAAGACGAGGAGATGAATGAATGTAGAAAAAGAAAGACCACTAATCCTGGCTCTAGACTGGCCGGGAAGGAAGAGTGGGGGATGTGTTAGCCACAGTATTTATATTGCTAAATATCTTCCTTAATAAGCGTTTCTCGTAATGAACATGATATTAAGTTTTAGAAAAAATATATTTTATATCTACTACAGTTTAGAATATTTCTCTACCTGAAATAAAAATTAAGTTATCAATATTTAAAATTTAGGCCTAGCTCTGAACCTCCCTCTACCTCTTTTATTTGAAACAGAAATAATTTCTTTCAACAATTTGCAATTAAGCTTAAATTCTGATTGTGGTATCTATATTTTAATAATGAGAACGTAAGAAATATTATTCATAAATATCTTCCTTGATAAGGGTTTTATACAAAATGTTATAAAATAAGATATCGTACCTATCTTGTTTTAGAAATTTTGTTTAATGTTGATGATTACAAATATATCCCACCCTAATCCCTCGACTAAGTTCTATCGTAACAAACTCATCCATGTATATATAGATANGGGGATTTCTGCCGGCCCCACTTGACAACCGCTCCGCTGGGAATGAGGCGTTGAAGAATGAACTGTCTGGAGTAGTTCATTTAATTCTGAGCGGTACAGTCACAGATACCGGAGGCAGGAGTCGAAGACATTTGTGGTCTGTCTCAGGAAGTGGGGATTTCTGCCGGCCCCACTTGACAACCGCTCCGCTGGGAATGAGGCGTTGAAGAGTGGTTCTGTCAAAAACCGGATCTAGGATTCATTAGACTTCCCCTTTTCAAGTCTCCCACCGGTTCTCAAGATCATTTCATGGGATACCAATCTTTACGCAAACACCAGATATTGGAATCAGCTTAATTGTAACCTTTCCCCAAATTACAACTAAACATTTGTGTGTGGAAAGTTAACATAGAGTTCTTCATTTCTCTTGCCTCTTTGAAAACTTTTATTTTACCCTAACTATAATAACCATTTTAAAAACTGTAGTCCATTTCTCAATAAACTTTAATTTTTTAGATTAGTGGAGGTTACGATTTTTTTTTTCCGAGGGATTTAGCCTGTTCATAGAACATCTTCAACCAACAGTAGATTTCTTGATCATCCTATTTTTTCTATATTTCATAATTATGATTCTATCAATAATAATGTAGGAAAATGTAATAAAATTAAAGGAAAGTTACTGCTTACGCAGAAACATTAGATTTGTAATAATTAATTAAATTTATCTTGTATATTACATAAAATTGAAATATTTTTTACCAGTGCTTATAGTGTGGTTGAGTGGTTGGGTGAAACTTTATGTCATATTCCAATGACATACCGATATGAATCGGTATGTCATTGGAATGAATGAAGACATGAATGAATGAAGACAAGGGCAGAAAACGCAGTGGAACATTAATGTAATATAGAGTTCGTAATAGTCACTTAAAAGAACACTACCCTTGCATTAGTAGATGTTTTTATTTTTGTTGGGGTTCGGTCAAGGTAGATCCAAAAAATACTAATTTTAAAAAATACGTATTTTTTTAATTATTTGCCAACGTTTCTACTTACACTGTAAGCCATCTTTAGAGCTATCATGAATGCGTTAGGGGACGTCGTGCCACCTAGATCACATGTTCATGACAGAACAGTGATCCAGGTCAGTCATGAACATGCAATCTAGGTCAGTCATGAATATGGGATTCAGGTGACATGACGTCTCCTATCGCCTTCATGATAGCCCTGAAGATGGCTTACAATGTAAGCTGAAACGTTGGCAGATAATCTTTTAAAAAAATACACACTTTTTAATTGTTTTTTTTTGGATCAACTTTGACCGAACCCCCCCAAAAAAACCTTTACTAAGAATCTCTACGGTCAAAAACTCTCCATTTGATCTACCCTTGTATATATGTATATAATGCTTATATATACTTGTTCGTTGAGTTCATACAGACCATGTTCTAACTTGAGTACTTGTTATTAGTATACAGAAAATGACCAATGTTTCACCCTCCCTGCATTTAAAAGAACACTTACAGAAGTATTATACAGCATATCACAAAGCACAGTGACTCATATGTGTTGTGCCCTATAACTCACTGAGCTTCAGTAATCACATTACATGGTAATCTCTTGTTATCGAAAGGATACTAAATACTGGAATAATCTGCGCCAGCTCCTTTTTTGTTCTTCCATGCTAGAAAGGATATTGATTGATGTAGAATACTCATATGAAAAGATCGTTGCTATTCATCTTGGAATCCCGTTAGCTTCAGGCTAATGTTCAAACTACCAGCAGACCGCATTTTGGCTCCGAGCAGGATTGCTAAAAGCGTTAACAATGGGACCTGGTGAGTGGAAAGGTATCTTCTTATTCCTTTCAGAATTGCTGGGAGGGGAATACAGAGACTGGTACCTCCCAGCTGTTACACCTGCCGAGGGACTCTCCCACCTCTTCCGTCAGACTGAAGTGCAGCTGCTGGCATTCCAATGTTCAAAATCAGACATGCTCAAATAGTGGCGATCTTTTCCTCGACCGACACAGCGCTTTTCAATTTCTTTAAGAAAATCCATAAAAAGAAACAATTTTCTTCTTTAAGTAGACCCAAAAGCAAGTCCTCCTGTAACAGATGAAATTTCATGCTGTCTGCTGCTACTGTCTGTCCCGGTACCAGAGCCAATAACTGCTAAACATATAAGGAAAACAGAGAAAATGTGTTTCAGAACGAGCCACTGAAAATACGCTCTGCTAAGAGACGAGGCCGCGCCCACGGTTCTCATGAAAAATATTTTACTTGTTCCGTCGAGAGTTAAATCTCTTGTTCATGAATAGTTGGAAAAACTTTATTTCTCAAAACACAAGTACTTTATTATTTACAAGTTACTTACTATTACTAACTATGACTAACTTAAAACTAACTAAGGCTAAGACAGCCTTCTAACCTAATGACTAGACCGACTCTCGGCTAACACCAGAATGCGGGAAGCATGGATTCCGGGGTATATGTAGTATTTACAAACAAAGAACATTGTTGTCATCAACATGCAGGAATGGTGGAATTTATCAAAAGTCTGGTTATGGTACTAACGTGAACAGAAAAACTACTAAAAGTTCATGAATTAAAAAAAAAAAAAAGTATAAGTGCAGAGTGTGAAAACTTCTCATAAACTTTCTTCACAAATCACAAATTCGACCAGAATCTTCCTGGGGCCACGAGTTGGGAACCAGATGTCTGTAAGTTAGTAGAATTGAGACTTCATCTTGCTGATGAGGGATGTTCGATCTTCATCTTGCATCAGGCTGTGCAACATTTTCCCCTCGACGTTATTTCTCAAAAAATGTTAAATTCCATTATAAGATGTTTGTACACAAACTCATTATTTATATTCAGAGACAAACGTACATATATGTCGTTATGGGGTCGAGGGCCCACTTCCGTGAAAAAAAGGCCACACGAGTAGATCGAATTCTTTGAAAATCGTAATCACGTATTAATATCAGGTACTTAAGAACTACAATCAATTCTGTTTTCGAACATCTATGTTGGGTAGACAGAATTGATAGGTAAAAAGCATTTCTACGCAAAAGATTATGACTACATTCAAAAGATAAATTTCTACATTTGTCTTATCATTTTGCCAGTAGATAAGAAGTGAAGATACAGGTAGCTCTGTTGCAAGAACATTCAACAGCAAGTGTCAAGAATATTAGATTCTCTGGATTTTTGTCTAACGAAGAATGTAAGTCAAGTGTGCTCTGTGGATCACAGTTCGTGGGTTTTCGGTCTTATTTTGTGTGGTTACTTTACAAGACCGAGCGGAACACGAATACTTGGCCGGAGAATGTATTTAGTAACTCTTTATTAAAAAAAAAAAAAAAAAAATTATCTGTACACTTTTACACTTAATTTTTTGATGGGGTACATGATAAGAGTCCTTGCTCGTCTATCCCAGGACGTAACCCGTCCTCAGAGAGGAGCCCAGGTTAACCCGCGATAGACTATCTGGCACCCATCTTCTCCTTATCCTAGGATAAGAAGGAGACTAGGCAGGGAGTCAAGGAGGGATTGAGAGGGGGAGAAAAATGCCAGTGCATTCACTCCCTAGGTATTATACTAAACTGACTGGAGTAGGAGGTCCCTTGGCCACCTCCTCTTGAGGCGTCGGGGAGGGTTGTCGGGATGAACGTGGGATGCCAAGGAGAGGACTAGAGGATTTGGATGTCCTTGNGACACCCTATTCCTAATCAATATTAAATTAAATAAAATTAAATGAATATGTTTTGTTTTACTTTAGTTTTTCAATAAAAAATTATTTTCTTTTAGCAAAATAGAAAATAATTGTTGAATTATTAATAATTAATACTTACCCAAACAATAAATTATTCACATTACACAAACAATCAAATAAACTAATAAATTTCAAAAACTAATAATATTAATTCTCATATCTTAAGAAAAGTTTAGTTCCTATGTATTCCTTTATTTTTCATACTATTATTAGCTTATTTCTTCCCTAAAATTAGCACTAACTTAATTTGTATAATTACTACTATATTATACATTTTTCCTAAAATTTATCTAAGTTAAAAATAAGAACAGTTCAATAACAAAATATGCATTTGATGTTAATTAAATGATTTTATAAACATTAAACCCTGAATATAATAAAGTACCAATTATGAGATATACTACTGAGAATTCAATATCACACATGTACTTGGGATCTGGAATTATAACCATTTGTTATAATAATTACATACTAATAATTACTAATAATAAAATAATTACAATCAAATATCAAATATTAAAAGGTAACTCTGAAAATTATTAGCTAACTTTATCTACAATTTAAAATGGTAACAAAACACCAATGTCACAAACACAATCAAAATTAGCTTTCTATAAAAATATCACAAAAAGATTAAATACATTTCAGTCCAATTATACTTAGTAATAATTTTAAGTAGATTTACCATAGAACTTTCTCTTTTATTGGCAAGGTATATGATTCTTATTTCCTAACATAAATTTTAAACTTTACTTATTGAAATACAAAATCTTTTCACAGAACTCACTAAACAGTGATTTCAATAGGTATCAACAAATCCCTAAATTTAAATGCACATAAAATGGGATAAACAAAATCATAAAAAACATTTAAGAAAATGATAAATATATCCTTTTAATTTTTCAATGTCTAAACTCGAGATAAAATGAGGGGGCTTCGGAAGTTCTGACTTCGGAAGTTGTAAACTCGAGTTCACCATTTTTTAACAATATCGTATCTTCTAATCATTTAATAATACACTTTTTCTCATTGCTTAATATCCTAATAATATATTTAACTTACTACTAAATTGAATGATATAAAATATAGCTAATTTATCGATTCCCAGGAAATTTTTAATGTTGAGGGTAACGTTATGTTCACCTCACTGCTTTTCTGTTGGGGTTTTTATGATAAATTCTTCCGATTTATTTTCTATTCCCTCGGGTAAGGAACCTGGAGAAATATAAACTTATCTTCTAGTTTACTTATGAATAGGAAACAAAATCTTTTCAAAATTCACCTTTGAACATTGAGAGATCAACATTGAAGTTCTAAGTCTGGATGAAGAGTTAAGACTCAAGCGAAGATACAATGCTTAGCTGCAGTAAGTTAGTTGTGAAGTAAGCTCCGATACCTGTTGGTGTATTTCTTCGGTACGTCATGAGAATCCTTCTTTAAAGTGCTGCAGTGGCTGTGAGAAGTCGCTTCCAGTGTCCTGCTGTTCGGGCGCCAGTTAAATCTCTTGTTCATGAATAGTTGGAAAAACTTTATTTCTCAAAACACAAGTACTTTATAATTTACAAGTTACTTACTATTACTAACTATGACTAACTTAAAACTAACTAAGGCTAAGACAGCCTTCTAACCTAATGACTAGACCGACTCTCGGCTAACACCAGAATGCGGGAAGCATGGATTCCGGGGTATATGTAGTATTTACAAACAAAGAAAGTGCTGTGAAGGGTCAGTGCCGCCAAAGGGATAAAGGTAGACTGCAGCCGACAAAGAGTTCCAGAAGTGCATGTTGTAAATCTAGGGATTGAGTGTCCTTAACTGGTGAAGGGTCGGTGCCGCCAAAGGGATGGCAGGCAGAGTGTCTTTAACTGAGAGTTAAATCTCTCGTTCACGGATAGTTGAAAAATAACTTTATTTCTCAAAACAAAAGTATATTATTATTTACAACTGACTTACTATTACTAACTATGACTAACTTAAAACTAACCAAGGCTAAGACAGCCTTCTAACCCTACGACTAGACCGACTCTCGGCTAACACCGGAATGCCCTCCGCCCGGGGTGAAGGGCTTATATCTAGTTCCTTATCAGATATCTCTATTATTTAACATATGAGTCATACTTTTAGGAATGGCCATGCTTCCTAGGGGTTGAGTGTCTTTTACTTAAGTCTACATGAACTACAAGTTTTAGGCCTAAAGCTACAATTTTATAATGAAGTGTGTCCTTCAGCTTTCAAATGTAAAAAGAAATGCCGATTTAGTTATTAAGGGAACTTGGTCGATCGCCCCCCCCCCTCCTCCCGTCATCCGACTTTGCGGAGCAGAACATTCATTCGGAAGAGCGCACATCGTCAAGATTTGCCACAAACAACCCTTTCCAGGTTCTTCAGGTCGTGGAAGACGAAAACATGAATTCCGAACCAACCGTTCCCCGAGTAATTCGACCTCCACCTATATTTGTGAGAAATCTCAAAGACTTCAGACTGATGTGTTCCCAGCTGAACGAGAGAGTGGGGCCTGGCAGATATTCGTGTATCAGCAGGCAGCAAGATACTAAAATAATTCCTGACAGCCCAGATACCTACAGAAAAATTATACATTATCTGAAGGAAACGAATGATGGTGTAGCACCATACTTATCAGCTCAAAGAAGAGAGAGCTGTAAGATTGGTGATTCGACATCTACACCACACCACATCGCCAGAATTGATCAAGGAGGAGTTGACTGATCTAGGATTTTGTGTCAGGAATGCCATAAATGTGGTCATAACCCGACCCCAGAAAGGGGAGATATCTGTCTCAAAAACACCCCTCCCACTGTTCTTCGTGTACTTAGAGCCTACACCCAATATTCAAGACATTTATAGCTTGACCTCGCTCTGCCACTGTCGAATAAGAGTTGAGAAACTTCATCCTCGTAAAGATATAGTACAGTGCCACAAGTGCCAGGAGTATGGACACACGAAAGCATACTGTGAACACACTCCACGGTGTGTCAAATGTGGAAGCGCTCACATAAGTACAGATTGTACACTGTGTAAACAAAACCACAACGCCAACTACTGTCAGGTTACCCTCCAGAGTTGTTGAGCCAGGACTGTCCTACGCTCGAATGAAGCAATCAACCCTGTAACAACCCCGACAAGACGAGCCACAACCACAAACGCATCCCCCACCCAGGTGGGAGCGACCCACTAACCCCAACGTCCTGACTCCGCCCACATCAAATGATCTGTACACCTTATTTCTCTCCTTCTTCTCACAACTTAACTCCCCCATTACACCACTCATATCCCTACTGACCAACCTGGTCACCAAAATGACCCTACCAACTCCCAAAACCATAATTCCCCAATCCAAGAATTCCTTTACTATCCTTCTATAGAACACTAACGGCATTCGGACACACACTGACGAACTCAAACTAGTACTCGATAACAAAAACGTAGTCGTAGTTGTTGTTTAAGTTGACTGGGATAGATTCAAATCCCACCCTGAAGGCGCTATAGACCTCAGAATTTCCTTAAAATCCCCGCAAGACCTTGACGATGCTGTGCAATCCTTCACCTCTGCTATTCAACAGTCAACAGCTGGATAGCATCCAAACTTACCTCCAAAAAACCTCTAAATCCCAATTCTTTAAACAACAAACCTCTTCCCATCCATATACAGACTCTTATACTATCTAAAAGACGAGCCAGAACCACATGGCAGAGAACACGACACCCAATCGACCACCAAGCATATAACAAACTGAGCCGTTTAGTGACACGGGAACTCAGATCCTATCACAACAAGGAATTCAACAATCATCTCTCCTCACTCACAACGGAAAACAAATCCCTCTGGACTGCCACCAGAAAAATCCTCAAATACCACTCCCCCACCTCTCCTCTCCGCCGCGATGATGGCACCTGGGCAGCGTCCGATGCAGACATAGCCGAGGTCTTCGGCCGTCA
>KZ807148.1:348228-374039 GCA_000696205.2 Oncopeltus fasciatus
AAATATAAGTTAATTTATTATAAAAATAATTACACCTACTAATTACAAAACAACCCACTGCTACTACTGCTCTTTATTACTAATAAATATATAATATAAAACACTTACATCTAAGAAATAAATTAATGTGTACAAATAAATGAAATATACTTATTTATAACGAGGTCTCTAGATAACGGACAATAGAAGTTATGATAACTTGTTAATCACTGTTACCGGCACAGCAGGGGCTACTACCAGCCCGACGCTCTGTGGCACGCGATTTAACACGGAATTCGCCACAGACTAAGTTATCACTGGTTCGAGGGGGGGAGGGGGTATTTAGAGGTCACCGCCTAATTATATTCGTATACAAAAGTAAGATTTTAAAAGTCTAAATTTATATTTATCCTTCCTCAATGAAATTGTCTTTTTTCAACACAAGTCAGAGCCCAAATTCATAGTTCCGTAGAACCGAAAATGGAATCTGTGCTACCTTCTAAGACGCATCAATTCCTGAATAACTGAGTCGAATTCCTAGCAATCTTCCTGTATTCACCATGGGTTTTTGCCTTGTAGAAAAGTCCAAATTATACAATATAGCCATAAAATCCATGATGAATACACCAAATCGTGCTATTGCTAGAAATTCAAGACACCGCGCCATTGAGCAGATAGCCCACAGTATTAATAAAAATGATTTTGTTCCAAGAAGTGGTTTTTCTTAATAATCTATAATTTTAACTTAGCTACCAGTCGAAAAATCTGTCATGAACTTAATTACTCTACAAGAATAAGGTATTCATTAAGGCGCCTCCTGTTTCGAGGCATAAGTTTCTGACATATGTAGTGTCGCAATCTGGTTGGAGATTGATCTGTATCTGCAACACCACTCCCAGAGACACTTGACACATTAGCCCTGTTATCTGCAGGAAAAGAAAAAATACAAATAAATAGGATGTGTGTAGCTAATTAAAGTGATAAGTCGTCTGATAAGGTTTGGACGCAACCGAAAGGGCCTCGGAGTAGTTCCTTATAGAGCTGTATTGCTCGTCCCCTGAAGCGGAAGTAGATGGTTATTGGTCTCGTCATCACATTCATGTGAACCATTTCTATCGTCCTGATAGTGATAGTCTACGTTATCTCTTGGGCAGCGTGGCAAGATAACGCTATCGCATTTCGTCCCAGATGGACTTAGCTTATCAGACGTGCGGCAACTACAGGTCCAAATATATTATTACAAATTCCAATATTTTTTCCTCTAGATAGTAGCCCTGCCATAAGGGCTCAAACAGTATTGTACACAATGTGCAAGTATTGCCAAAAAAAGAATAACAATGAATGATTAAAAGTTTATAATACTTACAATTAACAAAAGATATTAGTGAGGAATAAATAAATGGAAAAAAAAAGAACTGGAGGAACGAAAAAATTATTGTGACAAAATGAACACAATGAAAATAAAACTTGAAAATAAATTAAACATATTTGCAACAAATAAATTACATAAAAGATAGAATATTTAATTGACTTGAAGATAAGAATATTCTATACCCTATGTATAGATTTTGTTAAGAGAATCTCGTTTATTTTTTTTAATTCTGGTAGTAATTTGTCCATCTATAGTTAAATTCGCTTCAACTGGCCATTTTCCATTTTCAGTAGTGCCTTTCTTGTTAGTTCTGTCCTGTAAGTAGTGTAGAGTCGTATATCAAATGTGTGTATGCCTGTTCCGTGTGTAAAGCCACAAGGTCAGTAAGGAGTGCATTTAGTTTTAAATCTGTGCAAATAACTGGAAATTAAATTGGTTCCAGCGCCCATAATTTTTAAAATTATCTAACAAATTCTTTATATGGGCTTATTTTTACAACCCTCTGGTTTAGTTTAATAATAGCTAAGGTGAGGAGGGGGAGAGAGAGATTAGAAAAATACCAAATTTTATATCATTTTCGTTGTTATTTAGGTGACGAAAGAGTTTATGAAACATTATTGGTTTTAATATCATTTTATAACATTTTTCAAAAAACGCATATGAAGATACGTAAGTGTTGTACGTTTAGAAACTATTTTAATTCCGAGTGTTGGGTTGGACCCCATATTTTTAATATGTAGAAAGCAAATTCGGTATTTAGGCTTTTTATTGAAAGTACTTGAAAAAGTTTATTTTTGGTTTAAAAGTGGACGAGAAAAAAGAGGGAAATCAAAATTCACAATGGTGATATCTTTGTTGTTATTTGAGTTTGTTATTTGAAAAATTGAATGAAACCTTATTGGTATAAAATTAAATTTTCTGAGATTTACATACTACAATTTTTTTTTTACGAAAAAAGCTAAAAAGCTCCCACTCTCCTTTCTCAACCTTAGTGGACATTATTTGGAGTCTCATTTTTCTTTCCGGCTAGTAAATTGAAATTCGCTAATTACTCTTATTGATATACATCTTCAATAAAAAAAAATCTGCTTAAAACCCACAGCTAACGTATTCCTTTTTTGTTATTATTTATTTATTTTAGCTTCCAAGTAAGTTTCTTAATTTGTTTTTTCTGAAAAAACTACGCTGAATTCTGCGTTTCGAACTCATTTGTTTTGTTTTTTTTTTTTGCTTGGTTTTCTTCCATCTAAAGTAGACATATAATTTTGTAAAAAAAAAAATGAGTTGCATAAGCAGCGTTGTCACTGGACTAATTGTTCCGATGATATCTAATTATCTTAGGAAGAGTAATGCTAGTGTCGTATGGATCGGATTGTTTTTCCACGTAGCATTGTAATTACTAACAATAATTAATCGGATAGTACTGTAATTAGTAACAATAAGGGGAAAACCCCTAAGGTTTTGGCCATAATTCTGAAAGTTACTTATATTATAGACCGAGAAGAATGAGTGGTTCATAGTGAGAGTCAGCTGGAGGAATTCCATTTTCGAGATACGGTGACACGGGTGGCCTCGCCATTCCATGAACATGTTTTGTACATAACACAAATAATTCGGATACTCTTTGTTCGGAAATGATTAAACCACAACACACTGTTGATGCCGGCGCTACCGCTTGGCTAAAAATTTACATATCATTAAATGTCCTTCCTTGGAAACGATAGTGGAACAAATATGAATATGCAAATTTAAGAGAATGACAAAACAAGGAGGCTTTGCACCGTGGATTATGTAAACGTTTTTGTTTCGTTATTTAGTTCAAAATTTGTTGACCATTTTAGCCAGCTGGCACTATATAGGTATGAGGCAATATGATGCTTTCTGATTTCTCCTTCCCTTATAAATGTTCGAATTTTTATTTATTTTATTTTTTGCGTTTAGTATAAGTTTATTAATTGCGTTTAGTATAACTTTAATAATTCTCCTTGTCAGATTTTCTCAGAAAGTATTCAGTTTTCCGTATCTACGGAGGGTTTTTTGTATTTTAAATAATTGTGATTACTAAAAATCACATGCTCATCCACTGATACCATGCTGAAACTATCGAAAATGGGTTCAGGAAACCTTAAAACAAATTGGTTCGATAAAAACTCGATTTAGAAAATTTTATATTACTGTATTTAAGATTAATTAATAATTATAACTATTTATATTTCGGTTTACTTAAATGAATAAAGGTTTTAAACGTCTGATCAAATTTTCAATCGTTGAAATTGTTTCAGCCTATTGTTTTTTTGTTTTTTTTGTAAGTTTTTATTTTTTTACACTAATATACGCCTTTCATAAGTATTTTGAGGATATATACTAAGATATATACTTAGTATACATACTAAGATTACCATTGCTCAGTTTTATTTTTTTATTCAAGGACAAGTGAAGAATAGCCAAGGAAAAAATCCATTCCAAGTTTTCATTATTTCCTTACAATTCAAGGTCCAATAAAGAGCTATGTAGATGCATGGGAATACCATATTTTCTATAGAATCTATTGGTAACACTGTTTGACGATCTTAATAAAATTCAGAATACAAACAACCATATTAAAAATAGAGTTTGTGCTCAAATGTGAGTCATGTGACATGTTACGGGTCACTAATAATTAAGAACAAAAATAAAATTAAGTTAATTTATTATAACAAATATGTACACCTACTAAATACAGAAAACAAAGGAACCTACTGCCCTTACTAACTAGCAAATGAATAAAGAAATAGAAAATATTAATTTACTTAAAGCTAATTAATAAATGTGTACAAATTAATTAAATGCGCTTATTTGAATAGAGGCCTCCATTAGAACTTATTAATTACCGTCACTTATCACTTAACTGTTACCGGCACTGCAGAGTCTAAGACCAGCCCGACGCTCGCGATCTGACACTGAGAACCACTAACTTACAACTAACTCACTGACTCGAAGGCCGCTGGTGAGCTGCTTTTGACTTCAGGGAAAGGACGAGGCAGGCCTAGAAGAGTATATAAGAATTACTGAGTAACCCTACGTCCCTTCTCTGTCGGAAGGAAGTAGGTGCCATCCTTCAATTGCCCCCTTCCTTTACAGGTCTGGTCCTCACGCCACCTACTTCCCTAGTCCTTAGCAACATATGTATATAATGTGTGGGTACATATTATATTTATATATATTATACAAATTAATGAGGCCAAAAACCTCATCTACAGATCACTAACACTCTAAGATCCCATCCCCCTTCCTAACAAAACTAATGTCATCTATAAAATTCCCTGTTCAACACCGAATTGCCATGGTTCTTACATTGGACAAACAAAAAACACGATTTCCCGCAGAATTAATAACCACAAAAATGACGTAAAGAATAAACTAATAAAAACTGCCCTCACTAAACATGTTTTTCATGAAGAACACACATTTGACTTCGAGAGCTTAACCATTCTTTCCACTGAACCCTATCAACACAAACGTCTTTTATCTGAAACCTTTCACATTAACTTACAACACTATCCAGTTAACGACAGAACGGACATAGAACAAATTTCCTCAACTTATTCTAACATTTTCAACATTCTGAAAGCCATCAGCCCTCCTTCTCAATAAACCTGTCAAACATTTTTCCCAGTTCCAAAGTCACTTATTCCCAATAATACCCTTCCCTTTTTTTCCTTTGTCCTATTATTGCCCTCTCTTGAAACAGGCCGCTCTCCCTTTGTTCCTTTCGCCTCTTACCTCCCCCCCCCCATCCATCCACCTCCCACGGTGTCTGTGGGTAATTTTTGAAAAATTATATTTTTTCTCAGTAATGGAAATGTGAACTTAGGGACAGGACGTCCTCTCTCGTCTTCATGAAAGGCAGGTTTGGTCAATTACTGTTGTAATTTATTTAATTATTTTTTTAAGAGGTTGTTGTCTGTATGTTTTTAAATTCTCTTACATGGCTTTCTACATTCATACTTTTGATATAATATTATATTATGGTAATTCTATATTATAATATTGTTAATTATTATGGTATTCTCATGACATTGTATTTCTACAGCCCTGAAAATGGCTTACAATGTAAGCCGAAATGTTGGCAGATAGTCTTTTAAAAAATTACACTTTCTTTTTAAATTTGTACTTTTTTTTTTTTTGGATCTACTTTGACCGAACCCCAACTAAAATCATCTAATAATATTATATTCGTGTACATTCGCTACTATTACTTTTGGTATCTTCCTTTTAAAAAAAATAATATTGATGTAATTGTAAAGCAAATAATAATAACTGCAAATAAATCATTAGAATGCTGGCATTGACAAAAATCAGGGAGGGAGTAATTAGGTTATAAAGTTCAAGATATGCATAAAAAAAAATGGCTCGTGATATACTCACTCCAGTCATACTCGGATTACTTTCCTGGTCTCAGTTGACTACTGAAGAAGGGAATTATATCATTTCTTTTTTTACTTCTGAAATTTGGCGATCGGTTTACGTGTTTGTGGCTGGTGTGCTTTTGAGCAAAATAGCTAAACGGATCTAGATTAAATTTTAAGAGTTCAAAACTTGTATTTTTTTTACATCTGCTGTGGATAAAATTTTTGTGCTATATACTGTTATGTAAAAGTAGAATCTATGATATTTTGATAAAACTTGGAATAAATATTATTCTAGAAGCATTTCAACATCCATGCGGATCTCTGCAAGGAAAGAAGTTATGTGCCACGAGAAATTGATATTTTTCCTCAGTATTGTTAGCTCCTGCACGAAGGCTTCCACCTGTAATGTGCACCTAGTTGGGAGTGTGATCATAGCGATTTTAAGAGGATATTATACCATGAACATGTATACTTCACAGCCAGGGCGAATATTTCAAATTCGTATTTCTATTTTGAAATGCTGCAGTATAAGAAGCAGGAAGAGGAAAGGCAGACGGGATAAAGCTCCCATACTAAAAGGTATGGGATGATATGCTTGAACATAAGACTTGCATTGCACAAGCCATCTTGGGTAAATGTTGGCCTACGTGGGCTTGGAGAAGCACGTACTGCTTCGTCATCTATCGCTTGAATGCCCACGTATGACTCCCATTTGATCGCCTTCAGACATCTGTCATCTAATATGTTCCTCATAATAATCACTCAATTATATATTTTTTAAATGATGATTATAATTGTGGTAAAGTAATCCCACATTTCATTATTTACTTGACTCGTACCGGGAGCCAGAAAAAAAAACTCACTAACTCAGCCGGGAAGGTAGTCAGATTTTTTTCTACGAGTCAAATTAATATATAGATTTGTTAACACATAAGAAAAACAAGCAAACTTTAGGTCTGTGTTAGTCGATAGATTTTTGGTCAATATTTTGTTTTCGTTTTCAAAACCTGCAGAAACAATAAATATATATATATANGTTATTCGTCTTCGAAAGAAATATTATCTTTGAGTGTTGATATCGCTTAAACATAAATGACGCATTTCATTATATATATATATTACATTTACTTGCTATTATTACAGTAAAAAAGAAATGGCTCGTTCGAGACCGGATATGGTAGTAGTAACCCGCGCAAACTCCTTCACGGATTTGACATATTTTGGTGGGTGGGGAGTTCCCATGTAGCCTATGCAGTCACATGGCAGGAAATAGGTAATCATTCCTCCTCCTTTGTTTACTCCCACTTTTCCTCCAGGTACCTCAAGTCCCGTACTCAATGAAATCCAGTCTCTCCCGTCTTTACAAATATCTCTCTTTCACCTTGTACAGAAGAGTAGAGAAAAAGTGATAAATTTCATTGATTCTATTTTTTAAAAAAATTAATTTATGAACAATATCTCAATCCACTATTTGTTCATCAAATGTACCCTTCTTTCATGGCCCAAACAAAAACAGGACAAATATGTCAAATTTACTTTTCAAGTTTATGATATCACGTTGTTAATTGAAATATCGAGATATCATATTTAATTAATTCAAAACAAAAAAAAAAAATTTTTGTTATTCTTCTAGCATTCATTTCGACTGTTCTTGACAACGAGAGAATACCACAGATTACATGCAGTAATTTCCCGCGTGCTCTTCAATAGAGTTAATTTTATTTACTTATTATTTGTATGTTTTTTCCATATACAGACCACTCCCAGAGGAAGCCATTGAATGCGTCTTTATGAAAGATTCGTAAAAAAAAAATCCTTAAAGTTAACTTTAACCATAAGAAATAATTACTGATAGTTACAGTCATTGTTTCAAGCGCATTACTGCAGGAAGGATTCAGACGTCCTTATTTTTAGTACTACTAGGATAAGCGATAAGGAATTAAGAAAACGTAGTATTCGCCGCCTGGCAAAGAAGTAATTTAGAGAATTCTGTAAATTCCATATAATTGAGGACTGATGTATGCGAATTCCTGTCTAGTTGCTTGTGCAACACCCAGTCTCTTGCATGTTAATATTAATTTTTCTTTAATGATGGAATATTTGACATATATAATTCCGACAAAGAAAATTATTATTCCTTCCCTTCTGAATGAAGAATGTTCTGAAATTTATCTTAATATCTATTTATTTATTACTATTATAAGTTCTGTCTTATCAGTTGACTATCAAACTGATAACGTCAAGTCTGGAAAGGCGAGCAAGTTGACCTCATCATCCACTCAAATCGATCGAGCTAACGATGCCCGCTGCGTTAGCAACAACCACAGATTGTGTTTGTGTCCGCCCCCGAAAATATGAAACTTTACAGGAATGTCCCTTTTCTTCCAAATTACTGAAGACAGAATTACAAGTCATTCAATTAATTTTTAACAAGTTAATAATTTTAATCAATTTTGGCCTATAATTTTTTGTGAAATATTTTTAATTAAAATTGTGTTTAAAAATTAAATTAATAATCAGGGTTATTAAAATTTTTCTATAATTATCACCGATCCTTATTGTAAAAACCAAAATACTTTGTTATTATTTCAAATTTTGATTTAGTATAGAGTGTATCACGTTAGACTGTCCGCTTTTCACAATTAAAATTGAATAAAAACCGAACATGGCATTTGATTTCCACGTTAAGCAGGCAATCTTTAAATACTCTTATGGCAAAAATCAATTTTTGATTAATTTTATTTTTCGCAAATCCTTAATGGTTGAAGTGACGTGAAGCTTTGCGTAAGTTAACAAAAAAAATCAGTTATCCTTTAATTATTATTAATATCATTAGGTCATTGTGAGCACACACACACACACATTATATATATATATATATGAGAATTAAGAGGGTCCACACAACCCCCATGGATTGCATCCTTAAATATTTTCCTAAATAAGCAATTTTTTTAAATTTTTTAAAATTTTTTTTTTTTATGAAAATTTAATAGAATATAAATGTTAGAANCTATCTGTCCCAGCCAGGAATCGAACCTGGATCTCCTGCTATCCGGGCCGGTGTACTTGCCAGTTATACTACCAGGACGTGTTAGTTGTCTTATTCAATTCCCTCTACACTAGCAAGAGCCTAACCCACGAGAAAGGAGAGAACTTCGTCTTGTACTCGAAGGAGCTGACATTGTCAAGCTATTTATCGACTCTCGTCATTTACTTTATTTAATTTTTTCTTTATAAATATTTTATTTGGTTGTGGTTTTTTATCCCACGTAAATTTTAAACAATTAATGAGAGGGAATAAGAATATTCTATTCTATTCTATCCAAGGATCATCTCTTTTAGTAATTATGTGCGCTAGCCCAGACCTCAGATATCTACCAGAACTTACGCAGTTGTGTGTTTATATATATATATATTTGTGTGTTGTGTGTGTGTGTATATGTAAATACCTCTAATGCTGAAGAATTCTAGTTTAATTTACAAAGTCCACGACGGGCCTAAGTTCTCTTCTTACCACATTCAATTATATATTTTAATAAGCAATTAGGGTAATTAATTATTAAATAAATAATGTAAAAGGGGTGTTTGCAAAGAACTCGTGGCTATGAGGAAACGTAGAAAACCACACACAAACCACGTGGGAAAACCACAAATACGCAAACACACTCATAAGCTTATAGAAACTTGCTTACGTACATACTGTCTCTAAGATTTATTCCCATTCATAATGCAAATTAAAATATAAGTATTCTCTCTTTAAATTAAACAAGGATAAGTCTGGAATTTCTCCTCATTTTATGAATTAATGTATATAATTTAAGGTACGTTATTCGTCTTCGAAAGAAATATTATCTTTGAGTGTTGATATCGCTTAAACATAAATGACGCATTTCATACTCTTGTGCGTATTGTAATACTTGTTTGCTAATCTGTGTTTGTTTAGCCGCCATAAAAAATCTCGTTTCGAGATAGCCTTGAATCAGTAGGTCAATTCTTATATGTATGGAATCCATTTGTGAAAAATGATTAATTTTTATTATTTACATTTTCCTTCAATGTGCCACTTTTCATATCATTTATAGTCAAAACACTTATCTCAATTAATGGTATCAATGTATCTGAGATAAATATATATCATACTGTATTAGAGTAGTATAGGTTTGTTTATATCAATAATAGTAATAATATGATTAAAAGCTTTTAAAGATAATTAATAGTTAAATTTTTATAATATATTTTTCATTAGTATATTACTGAACGTTTGCAAATTAGGCTGGAAGTTTTAATATACATAATACTTAAGTATANAGGTAATCAGATCACAAACTGAACAAACATGAATCTAATTTTCTAAACCATTTTTTTAAAAACTGATACAAACCCACGGGTATACAGAGCACTTTGAAACTATTACATATACAAAGTAAAATACGAAAGATTTTCATATTAGAAAACATAAGGTATGCATACTCAAAGAATATGTAGGCTGAACATATTTAACCGTCAGTGAATTATTTTATTTTTTAATAAAATAATTATAATAAATTCCCTTCATTTATCTATCTAAGTATTGACATATTTATTACTCGTCAATGATAAATGAGCTTGAGCAATTCTAAACAGTGTTGTTTCTTGAAGATTAGATAATAATTGTCTATATCTCTAAATAAAAATATAAAAAATTTTTGGAGAAGAAGAAGAAAAAAATTATTTTACGTCATGCAATATTTTCATCTGTATAATTAGAAAAAATTAAGTTGTATCTAAGGCATCTCATGCTGATAAGTAAATAAATGTCTGGAGAATTAAATTTCTTGTTTATTCATTTTACTGGTTTTCTGTTATACATATATAAAAAGGGGAAACTTAATTATTGCCACATAATTTTTTATATTATGAGAAATATAAAAGTATTTAGCCGAAAGAATTAGAAATTCAATATATGATATTTAGTGGAAAATTCTTGCTGGGGTACGGTTAAGGTTGACCCAAAAAAAAAAATACAATTTAAAAAAATGTGTAGTTTTTATCAACTCAGTCATTAAAATTTGATCCAGGTGACACGACGTCTTCTCTCGCCTTCATGATAGCCCTAAAAGATGGCTTACAATGTAATCCGAAACGTAAACAGGTTATAAAAATACATTTTTTTTAAATTGTATTTTTTTTTTTTATCATTCTTGACTGAACCCCAACAAAAAGTCTCTACTAATATTATTTCCGCGGTCAAATACTCTCCATTTGATCTCATATTTTGTATTTATCAAAGTTATAATTCTTTTAGTTTATTATTTGAGATGCATGCTCAACTTTCCTGATAGAACATCTAACTTGCTTGAAAATATAAATGAAATTTATTTTTTAGCTTCTTTTTTTCCTGAACGTTAGGTGAGCCAATGGCAGAATATAGTTTAAGGGAAGTGAAGTTTAGAATAAGAACAAGTTTAATAATCATTAATATCAACATTTTGATTAGTATTATGACAAAATATAAATACCTAGGAGAAATGTGAAGTTTTCTACAATATATTCTATGACATTTTACTTATTTTTTGCAACCTTATTTATTATCATATTGTTTAAGAGTTACGAAGTTATAAATTGACGTTAGTTTGATATCACCCATTAGTTGATGGGAACTGTGACTCGGGAAATTATTTCACAAGTGATGTCTTGAAGGCCAGGAACGAGTGAGTCTGTAGACTTTGAAGAGCCCCTGGAAATCTGATAGCACTACTGGATGGAGTCCATTGTTTCCTGTGTGCTGGAGTCACTGCTACTTATACTCTTGATCTGTAGAAGTATCGATCAAGGCCAGTATGAGTTACCCCCTCTTTAAAAGGTGTCATTTGCGGGGAGGGAAGATTAACCCCCACCCCAATAAGATGAGTATAAATAAAGTAAATTTTAACGAATGAGCAATGAAAAAAAAAAAAAAAAGAAAAGAGATATAGTTTACATAGGCAGGCTCTGAATGAATTTGTTTCATTCAAAATCCTCCTCGGATTTTTTGAGTCATTCATGAACTCATCACTCATCAAAAAGGTTTGTAGAAAAGTATTTTGGTTTTATATTTTAAAATTGCGAATGCTAGGGCACATACTCTCATATTGATGTATTAAATTAAAAAAAAAAAAAAACTATATTTTTCGCCTTTGTGGCATGTGTCTAAATCGATGATATTCGCGTCATGGTATCAATGTGAATAGCTTTTTTTCCTTACAAGAAATCAGCTAAGAAGCGGATGACGGTGTCCGCCTGTGTGCAGACAAGACATGTGAAGGCTAGCCAACTGTTTTCGTCCAATCCAATCTTCTTTCAACAGATTAGATTATCTAATCTCTAAAGAAGAAAAAATCAGCCAAACGGCCGGACTACGTCATATTGACGTCACGAACAGTTTCGACATTGCCCATGTTCCACATTACCTAGTGAAGATATGTTAAGATATATCTTCTTCAGATATCGATCCTGATAAACGTTTTGTGATCCAATGAAGCTATTTATTTGCTGAGCTTTCTCAGCTTCTTTTAACAAATTGTTCAGTCTTGTAGTTTTCTTTGCACAAATATTTAACTTTGACAATAAAAACTGAAAATAAAGTTAAAATATAAAATAAATGAAAGCTTAAATATAGAATGTATATTTTAACACATTTTAGTAAACAACAGAATAAAAAATCTAACTGTACTAGCCAGAACTTGAATCTGGATCTCCTGTTATCCGGGCCGGTGCATTTACCACTTATGCTAGCAGGACAAGTCTGATAAGTTATTGAATTCCCCGCACTAGTGTCGAGAGTCCAACCTCCGAGGTAGACAAAATATCGTCTTTTGCTCGGAGGAGCTGACGTCAAGCTGTTTAAACGACTCTCGTTATTTACTTTTAAATTTTTGAATTTAGAAATATATTTTTCTGTGGTATTTAATCCCACGTAAATTTAAACAATTTTTAGTGCAATGGAACAGAATAAAAAATCTAACTGTCCCAGCAGGAGATCCCAGGTTCGTGTCCTGGCCGGGACAGCTAGATTTTTTATTCTGTTCCATTGCACTAAAAATTGTTAAAAATTTTTATTTTTTAAATTATCTGCCGACGTTTTTTTTACATTGTAAGCCATCTTCAGGATTATCATGNAAAAAAAAAAAAATCTTTATTAAAAATAAGTAAGAAAATATGCAATAAAATGTTTAAAATACAATTGTAGCTATAATATATATAGCTTATATTATTTTTAACTTTTAACTAATATTGAAAATATCTGAAAATTAATTTAGGGATAGATGTCTGTCGAACTAAGTGAGGAAGGATTGGTCAGGGATTCATCTTGGAATTTGAATAAATATAAACTAATTCCTAAATTCAAAAAGTTTTTATTATTGCCAATATTTCGGCCTAAAAATCATGATTGATTAATCCTGGATAGGATTCTCTCGTCCTGCATTACCCCCATTGGCCTGAAGAAGGGCTAAAATTTAGGCCGAAACTTTGGCATTAATAAAATAATTTTTGGTTTACAAATTAGTTTTTAGTTATTCGAAATCTAAGGCTAATTTCCCGACCAATCCTTCTTCTTCTGAAATTTAGTTTCAATATTAAAGAATAAAATAAAACAATTCCATTAAAATGAGACAATGGCTTGAAATGAAAAAGAGGTATTCATTCTATTTTTGTTTTTGTTTCTACTGTTTCTTTTGTAAATTCATTTTGTATTGTCTTGAGGGAGTTGCACAAGAGTACAGAGCCATGCTAGGTGCCAATCGTCCATCGCCGTGTTTGGTTCTGCAATACTGCACAAGTCTGTCGTAATACTTCTGGAACAGTAGAGAGTAGTCAGTTGACAGGTCAGTTGACTACATATTAATTGACAGGTTTTCTGACCAGTTAGTTGACGTAAACGTGCGTTGTACATGTAATTTCAGAGAAACTACTGAACTGAATTTGATTTTGGGATTTAAGGAGGTCATCGTGGGTGCACTAATTTTTTTTTATAAATCGGTTAGGGATAACATCAGTATGGCAATTGTCTTTCTTTTTATGCAGAAAATAACAAATGAGTGAGCGCTCATTGGGATTGTTCACGAACGTGTCCGTTGCATTGTTTTTATGATTATCATGTGAGGCATAAAAAAGGCCATATTTTTTTTTTCTGAATAAGAACATGACAAATTTAATGTATGCATTTTTCTACGCTGAACTAATAATTAAGTTTAGAAAAGTTAAAAAAAAAAAATAAATAAAATAAAATAAAATATAAATAGAGCTGCAAAATACCAATCATCGTTATTGAAACAATTTAAATTGACTAAAGTTTTATTAATTGCATTTTTTTTACAACAGGAGATCCAGGTTCGAGTCCTGGCTGGGAAAGTTAGATTTTTTATTCCGTTCCCTTGTACTAAAATTTGTTAAAAAGAATATCTGTTCATATTGGTCCTGCTCACTAGTAGCCGCCATGTTCCCTCAAGCCATATATATATATAAAAGTAGATAAAGACGAAAGGGAAAAATTTCCACTCTCTGAATTTCTATTTGGAAAGTGTGGAAGTGAAGATTGAGGTGAGTAGACCTCCACCTGTCCCGTCTCGGTAGACTACATGACTTTTATAATATGTTTTAATATCGAACAAGGTTTATTGTAATAACTTCATTATAAATTATGAAATAATGTTGATACTTGATTACTTTGTTATAAGTTTGTGGTGCTGTTGAAGATGGACTTCAAAGATCTTAAGCACTTATGGCTTATATTAAGCTTCTAAACATTTTGTTAATTATTTAAGTCTGAAAAATCGTCAAATATTTGTAATGGACTTATTTGCTACTTTCTTCAGACATAAAGGCACGTTTTACAAACGTATTAAAACTTATAGGACTCATTTAATATTATCATATAGCAATAAAATTAGTTTTCTGAAGGCATAGCAATGAAAGACAAATGCTATGTGAACCTGTCACCTCCTGTGCCTCCCTCCCTCCTCCCACCTCCCTCCCTCCTCCCTCTTACAAGAAATCAGCTAAGAAGCGGATGACGNCCTCCTCCCTCCCTCCTCCCTCCTCCCTCCCTCCCTCTGAAAGACACACAGGGTGATGGATCTCCATCTCTGACCTTGTCCGAGGACGTCGACCCCCCTGGAAGGGGTGTTTCTCCTACCTGGTCGCAGGAACCTTCCTCACTCGCTAGAAGAATGAGCCATCCCACACTCCAGTGAATTCATCTACTTTCTTCCCTTCCCTATCTTCCCCAATTTAGGCCCGTATTTACAGATTTTGCGTGCCTCTGATTGTATGACCTCCATATAGTTAAAATATATTTTGGTGTGTAGGAGTATCATTTTTGTTGAAATTCTCACTCTTCCTGAAATATTTTTATCGCAACATATGAAAATGTTATTTTGCTTGGTAGAAACTGTGCTTTTTTTTTCCATCTTCAAGATGAAGATTAGGTATTGTTAATGTAGTTATAAGTATAATAACAGCCTTAATATTGCAAATTCGCCACTTAGGAACAGCATAATCTAAGATAATGCCTATAAATTCTAGTTCATGAATATTACTGTTCATTATTTCCATGTCCTGCAAATACTACTTCGAATATTTGGATTTTGTAAATAAAAAAAATTAGTTTTCATCTTTTCAGAGCAACCAGTAATGGGTTTGAGTTTCAGTAATTGTAAAAAAGTAGAAATGTTTCTATTCAACCGGTATTCTAATCAACCCAAACATATAATTTAATGCACATAAGTTTAAATAATCATTTAAAACTTGATACCAGTACCAAGTTACGTTGTGTTTTTATGAATATTGTAGTTTCAAAAGTGTTAATTTTTCACCAAGTTTTAAACAAGTGTTGTGTTACACGTCAACCTTGTCCCATTAATGCTGTAGTTCTCCAAATCAACAGAATATATTTTTAAATTATCTTTTATATGGTTTCTTCACTAGATTTACCTCCTACCTAGTCAAATAACATGATACAAAGTCTTGTATCATGTTATTTTTATGGTGTAAAACTTTTAATATTATTATGTATTAAAAATTTTTCAATAACATTTTTAAAAAAATTATTAATGTGCACTTTGTATTATTTTTCATTCCGTTAAAAAGCAAAATTCCTCCATTAAAATTAGATCCAAAATAAAATCATTAAATGCCCCTACTCATATTTCCTGTTTCAAAAATACCCTTACTGTCTTCTGAGTTACTAATTTCGAAGCATTTTACTGCTATGTTGCTTTTAGATGGTAATTGTGGCTACCTAATCTTTTGAAAAAGGTTTTAGCATGTGTTGAACTTCAGTTTAGAGCACACTACTAATAATTTAATTTTATTGATTTTCAGAAAATACTCTCCAATTATTATGTCAATCGACATGTCGAATATCGATTCCTTTAAATAACAATTACGTGAAGTAGTCATATCACGGGACCACCTTGTTTTAACACAGGAAATCTGCTAATAGGGCCCAGAGCGATGGGAACCTTCTAAATCTTGGAAAAATATATATTGCCCGGATATTTTTACAGAAATTCTTTGAGTAAGCAGCTGTGTAATGTGTGCAAGGCAATGACAAAACGGCATGCTTTTGATGAAATGCATTCTCTGAGTAAGCCGCTGTGTAATGTGTGCAGGACAACTACAAAACGGCATGCTTTTGAAGAAATGCATTATCTGAGTAAGCAGCTGTGTAATGTGTGCAAGACAACGACAAAACAGCATGCTTTTGAAGAAATGCATTCTCTGAGTAAGCCGCTGTGTATGGTAATGTGTGCAGGACAATGACTAAACGGCATGCTTTTGAAGAAATGCATTCTCTGAGTAAGCAGCTGTGTAATGTGTGCAAGACAACGACAAAACGGCATGCTTTTGAAGAAATGCATTCTCTGAGTAAGCCGCTGTGTAATGTGTGCAGGACAATGACAAAACGGCATGCTTTTGAAACAATGAATTCTCTGAGTAAGCAGCTGTGTAATGTGTGCAAGACAACGACAAAACGACATGCTTTTGAAGAAATGCATTCTTCTGATGGCTTAGAGTTACAGAAACCCAACAAGTAATCAATCTCTTGTTGAGGAAAAGAAAATACGACCACTCATTAAACGGAATCTTGTGGATACGATTTCTTTCCTTATACGAATGATTGAAGTTGTCCGATCGGCTTTGGCACTCACAAAATAGGCAATATTTTAGCAGTTTCAAAATGTTTTTTCATTGATAACTATCAGTAAGATAATTTATGAGCATAATCTGTGATTAGGAAGGAATCATAATTGATATAAATGCTAGAATGTTTAATTTCTTTAGATCTATATTGTCGGTTAGGTGACTTTACACTATGATTATTTCGATAGATTGACTAAAATTATCCACATCGAATTTTTTTTTTTTTATTTAAAGTAATTATATCTGTCTCTAATTTGAATCAGGACTATTTCTTTTGTTCCTCTTCTGTATAGGTTACTTCTCTCCTCGGAATTGAGGCCTTGGAAATCAATCTTTGCAATGCCGTTGCTCTCCGATTCCTGGAGACTAAAAATGGACCCAGTGTTCGGTCACCATCCTCCTATCTCATCCTCGCCTCACCCGACAGCTCTATCTCCTTCGGTTATCTACAATCCGTCCACACATCTCGGCCTCATCATATTGTCAGCCTTCTCAATCGTCACGTTCTTCTTGGAGATAACTCTGTATATGTTCTAACTCACTAATTACTTGCGTGACGTCAATCGTCATTTGGAATTTTACCGTCCAAGTGGAGCGCGGGTTTCTTTGTTCGTGCACCCCAGGAAAGACACATCGGTCTCTTGCAAGAAAATTGTTATGTAACTCAGCTATAAAGTGTTGCATTAGGAGCTTAATAGTTTTGTTATTATTAATTATTGTATTATATTAAAAGTATTAATTACTGGCGGTAATAATCTTACTAAGGACACTTACTTTACGAATTATGGAATTCTTTGGTCTCGTCCAGCGAGCAAATGGTTAAATAGTGCAAGGTTCTGGATTTCATTAATGTAGTTCTGAAGGTGAAATTCACTGTCATTCCGGCACGTCCGACGGCAGCCATTAGCCCAATCAATGCTTCTTTTTTTTTTTATAATCTCTCTATGGATCATTTATTCATATAGATAACCAGTTAATGCTTTTAAAACCTATACTTTTAAATAATGATCGCCCACATTTACTAAGTATTGAGCTGTAAAATAATAAAAACAATTTATAAATAACCATAAAAAAANGTGCAGAGTAAGTTGTTGGCACGAGAAGGCTGTCGTCGAAGAGGCGAACCCTAACTATACGTTAGGGTCGGTAAGCGGAGATAAGGTGAAGGTTGAATATTGTGACAACACTATCTAGTCTCTCTTGAAGGGAAATGCAAGAGTGACGGGAAGAACTGGGGACCAGCCTATCTCTTCCCTGCCATCTCCACCCCGGGGAAGTATCAACCCCCCACCCCCCTCTCTCTCTCTCTCTCTCTCTCTCTCTGATGAAACATGTAAGGTCTGCTTAGCTTATTTTTGCAGAAAATGTATTGTGTATCTGAACGATAAAACCTACATTCATCGAAATTTATTATTTCGTTTTTAGACAAAATGCAGGGGAAATCGTAGTAAATTTGATCAAGCAGGAATCCCTTTTCGTTTGATTTTTTTTTTTTTTTTTAGACCAATTGCACATTTCAAGTCTAAACTTGCATAAGACAAACAAGACGGAACCTCTGAACCAGGTAATCAGATCACAAACTGAACAAACATGAATCTAATTTTCTAAACCATTTTTTTAAAAACTGATACAAACCCACGGGTATACAGAGCACTTTGAAACTATTACATATACAAAGTAAAATACGAAAGATTTTCATATTAGAAAACATAAGGTATGCATACTCAAAGATCAGACAATACTACAATTAACGAAAACTTAACACGCAATCAGATACCATATTCAGACTATACTCTTGGAAAACGGACACACTCACAGAAAATTCGATCTAGGTGGAATAACTCACAAAAAAAATACCGATTAAATTAATTCATGCATTCATACAATTTAAATGTCTATTGTACTATTTGAAACTCAAATCATTCTTATTTTTAATATCAAGGCTAATTAGGTTATTTTTATTAGATAGAAATGGTTTATTTCAGTATTTCTAAAACGTCTAAATTAATATTTTGCCTTTAAATTAAATTTTCTTGTCCAATAACCTGAAAATGTCTGTGAAGAGGAAGAGCTCAATTCTAAGAAATATAAATATTATTTTTCATTTATAAATATTAATTTAGTGGTGGTTTATTATCCCACGTAAATTTTACACAATTAATGAGAGGGAATAGAATAAAAAAATCTATCTGTCCCAGCAAGAGGTCGAACCTGGATCTCCTGCTTTCCGGGCCGCTATGATTCCATTACACCACCGGGACGTGCTAAATAACTTATTGAATTTCCAACACACTAGCGAGAGTCTAACCTCCGAGGAAGACGAATACATCGTCTTATGCTCGAAGGAGCTGACATTGTCTAGCTATTTATTTACTTTATTATTTTTCATTTATAAATATTAATTTAGTGGTGGTTTATTATCCCACGTAAATTTTAAACAATTAATGCGAGGGAATAAAATAAAAATTCTACCTGTCCTAGCCAAGACTCGAACCTGGATCTCCGACGAGGGACGAGCTAGAAAAGTTAATAAATTCCCAACACACTAGCCTAACCTCCGAGGCAGACGAATACATAGCCTTATTCTCGAAGGACCTGACATTGTCTAGCAATTTATCGACTCTTCATTATTTACTTTTTATTTTCATTTATAAATATTAATATAAAAATCTATCTAGCAGGAGATCCAGGTTCGAGTCCTGGCTGGCTCAGATAGATTTTTTATTCTATTCTCTCGCATTAATTGTTTATTCATAAATACAGTGACACAAGCCATAACACTTGATCACAAAACAACGAGGGAGAAAAAACTATGAGGTCATGCATGATACTTACTATTTGACCAAAGAACATCAAACATTGCCGGAAATCTGTGGGATACTGTTTTCATATGGATGAATGGGTGGTTTGTTTACTTCCACTTATATTATAATGTATGTACCTGGAGGATTCCGTCACCCATGATGGCCCTCTATTCACCAATGGCGAGTCCTTGCGATCATCGGGTCGGTAGACATTGGTTAGATATATATAATTTATACGATTAAAATACTGGGAAGACGAACCATTTCCAATGAATGGCGATAAATTGGGATCAAATATAAATTTAGTTCAACGCTTTATGTTTGACTCCCGTCTTAGGCAGTTTTTTATCGATATATATAAGCTTGTCCTTATCCATGGGTGTTTAGAATAAGGTGGTAACCTTTAGATATCCCCTTCCTCCATGACCCTAAATGGTTGAACGGGAAGTTAAAATAACTGCAATAAAGCAATCGAAATTAATATTATTTAAGATTTGCCTGCCAGTATCTAGACCAGCCTCTGGATTCATTCAGGATGAAAATTTGTTCTCTTTCTCATTTTGTAGTCGTGAATGTGGCTCTTCCAAGGCCTTGACCAAATGTTGCGAAATTTGGAGCTCACATGACTATATTTTATTCTGATTGGCAAAGTACAATCCACTTTAAAATTATTTTTTTTACTTACATTTAATAATGGTAATTATGCAAATCGTATAGAAATTTATCTTTATATGTTTATAATGTAAAATAATGCATTTCAGGTGGGTTTTAAGTTTTAAGAAAAGTATTCTAATATAACAACTTGAGACAAGTCTTTGTTTGAATATGTCAGTTTATTCCGTGCATTTTGTATAGTTTTGTGATAAGTTTACCTTAAATATAACATTAAATAGCATTTAATTTACCAGTTTAATTAGCAATATTTTTATTAAGTATTGACCTGTCCATTGTAATGTGTATTTATTTTGCTACCAATACACTTCGTAGGTTACCTTCAAAACTTATTTATAAACAAGAAACTCATTTATTTTAACATTCCTTCTATTAAAAGTTTAATAACTTTTTAACTATTTGTATATAAGTTAAGAAGGCTCTGCTTCCATTCAAAGTATATGTTATATTTCTTTTAACTTACTTTTAAAAAAAGTTTCATTATGACTTTCTATATAAATATTACTCCAATATTCAATCAATTTATTTAGGTTAAAAGAAATTAATGGTTTATAATGATGTTAAAGCCGCAAAGTAATGTTCAATTGCATGTCCTGCCAAATGTGGGTTCTGAAAATTATGCCAATGACTAGGCTTAGGCATTGGAAATTAAGAATTTAATTTTATTTGAGTGAATGGCTTAGGTTAATTGGGGGTTGTTCAGGATAAATTAGTCTCCCTTCCTCGCAATTGATCACTTTTCACCGGCAAATGACGGTGTCGTTACGATAGCCGGTTTTCCTTTGAGTTGGGATAGTACTACCCCCTCTACCGTTGAGCAACCCTTCAGAACCCCATTTCACCCCACATCTGCTGATGCACCCTCTCAGCTGAGTTCTATTTCAGAGACCTACAGCTGCTCAATCTGCTAACGCTGTGCAACAAGTTCCTACTGTCCATTCCCCCTCCCCACCCTCACCCTATCCAATAATACCTGGATTTTCTAAATTTTGTCTGAAATATTCTCCGCCATGAACTGTGTTATTTATCAATCACAAATTTAGGTTCAAACCCAAATTTGTTTTTGTTTATGTATTGCAAATGCATTTTATATATCAATTGACTAACATCCCGACATGGCTTCAGATTTGCAACTGAAGACGAGAGAGTACGCCTATATCCACATTCTCAAAGTCACTACAAGACCTATCAAGCATCAATTGCTAACAATAAGAGGATTAGGGAAAACCCAATCGCCTTCCCCTACCTTTGAGTTCCTTCCGCCAAACACCAGACTGGTGTTTATATATAGCATATATAGAAAATGAAACACTCATCGCGGCTGCGATATATAGTAATCATGAACCGGTAGGATAGAGCAGCGCACACAAAAAGATATATATATATATATATATATATATATATTTATTTATTTATTTATTTAGAACTGCNTATTTATTTATTTATTTATTAACAAGGATTCTGTTTCATTGAGAAAAGTTATAAAAATGTAAATAAAATTCGTCGTGAATTTTAAATATGTTTAATATAAATCCAATAAGAAAAAATGTAGGCTTAGGTGCCGTGACTTACACAAAGAAAAATGCATATGCTATTTTTAAATCTCTATTCCTCACATCAACCCACACGTATATTCTTACTTTCATGTAAGCAGTTTTGAGGGGCAGAGAAAGGAGTTTAGAAATTGATCTAATTTAAAAATCATCAGCAACATAGTAAGAAAAAAATAAAATTATAGAGAAAGTTATATTTTCAATAAATAATATCCTATTGTAAATTATGAAAATTTCATCTAAATTTCAACCCTTTATCTAAATTCCAACTTTTAATATATTAAATCAATTTATACTATATATTAGATATAAATATTGATTGATATGATACTCTGCATATTAATTTTCAGTTTACCAAATTAATATAATTAAACATTGCCACCTGGACTTATGGAAGTATTTTATGAAGTTTAACATAACTTTTTTTCCATTTTATCATTCTTTGCATCCCTAAAAACCGGGTGTCACTGCAGGCATATTTATTTTTAATTAATATTTTCACATATTAAAACAAAAATCATAATAAGACCACCCCATAGCATTTTCCCCCTCCCACTGTCCTACAGCGATATGTCCTGTACCTTAAGCCATTTAAACCGTTTCATCCGTTCCCCACTCCTACGTCCGTTTCCCGTCCCTTTCCACAACGGTCAAATAAACATTTTTAAGAACAGATCTGTCAGGATGTAGACTCAGTTGCGCACGAGTCTCTCTCTCCCCATCACCCTATTTGGTATGTCACAATTATGAATATTATTAATAATTTATCCTTCTTTCTAACATGTTTAGTGTCCATTTTATATAGTCCATTACACACAGTTTTTTTTTCATTAATTTTTCTTTGTTTGGTTATCATATATAGACATGTTTCTATATTTTTTTTGTATGTTTCTCTTTCATATTCAGCCCAGATGATAGCCTGAAATTCAGGCCGAAACGTTGGCTAAAATAAAAACATTTTTGGTTACAAATAAGTTTTTCGTTCTTCAACTACTAAGACCGAATTCCCTACAATCTTTATCATGTTCTTTTTAGTGTTAACACCAACAATCCATGATTTCAAATAGTTTTAAGAAAACTACCACAAAAAAAAAATACATAAAATACAATTTTTAATTTATATGAATATTATTTTTTGTGGTATTTAATCCCACGTAAATTTTAATAATTTTTAGTGCAAGGGAACAGAATAAAAAATCTAACTGTCCCAGCCAGGACACGAACCTGGATCTTCTGCTATCCGGGGCGGTGCATTTTCCATTTATGGTACCGAGACAAGTCTGATAAGTTATTAGATTCCCCGTACTAGTGTCGAGAGTCTAACCTCCGAGGCCGGCGGAGGTTAGACTCTCGACACTAGTAAATAAATATATCGTCTTATGCTCGGAGGAGCTGACATTGTCAAGCTGTTTAAATGACTCTCGTTATTTACTTTTAAATTTTAATTTTATGAATATTATTTCTTTGGGGTATTTAATGCCACGTAAATTTTAACATTTTTTAGTTCAAGGGAACAGAAAAAAAAATCTAACTGTTCCAGCCAGGAAAAACTGTCTAAAAAATCTAACTGTCCTGGCTGGGACAGTTAGATTTTTTATTCTGTTCCCTTGCACTAAAAATTGATAAAATACTAATATAAAACACTTGAAGTCTTACATTCCTTATCAATGCCTTCCTGATACTGTAACGATTATCTTCTTAGTCATCTCTTTGTACATTGTTTTGTCACTTTTATTAATCATTCTAACTATTATTCACATATTTAAAAAAAGTTAATAATAATACTATAAAAAGTTTTTTGGGTATTTAACGCCATGTGCGCACTTATAAATTTCAACCCACAGCAAAACACTTATATCTATTTTTAAATTTCAATCACTCTCAATAAATTAACCTCCAAAAAGATCTGGTAGAAACTTGAGACTCACAATATACGTATGTATATACTACAGGCATCCATCTCAAACATTTGGTGACAGTTGTTTGTTTAACAATTTAAGTCTTTCATATTTCATAAAAACATAATTCTTTAAAAGTTTAATATTTTGTCTTTGCGCCACAAAAGTAGTCGTAAGACTTTTTTGCTTTTATTTTTATTATTATTTTTTTATTTTTTTATTGGAGGTGGAAAATAAACAAAACTCCCTACATAGGCAAAATTTTATTAGATTTTGCATCAAGAATTCTTTTTTTAAATAAGAACAATCGTAAAACCACACTCTGTCCTAGATTGTAATGTGTACTCAACAAAAAGGTTCTTCCTGTAGTAGTAGTAAAAATACATCTTTCTTGAATATAAATATAGAAATATATATACATGAAAGAATAGAATCAATACATATTTGCTTACAGGAAAACCCCTGCAGATAGAGGTAGGTTGATCCCCATAATGAAGCATAAATAAAATAAAAAATATAACATAACACATAAAAAACCACCAAGAAAATTATTTCCACATAATAAGTATTATGCAATAAATACATTTAAGCAACAAATAAGTTTAAAAAATACAATTTATATTAATATTTTTATTTATTTAGAATAGTGACACACACACATATGATATAATAAATACCTAGTACTTCTAGTATTTTTGATCCAAGGCTTCCTTGATTGGAAACGCTTCGTTTTTGGACTTTCAAAATGTCAACAGTAAATAGAATATAGAATATAGGAATATAGAGTATAATTTTGAGGGTCCTTCAAAAACCGAACAATGTAATAATTGCTAATTTAGAATTTCTTAATACGAAAATGTTATCAAAATTATCATAATAGAGAAGGTAGTTTTGATGTAATTGAAAATGTAAAATTGTATTGATGTAATATAAACTGTATCCATTTTTTTCCAGCTAGTCTTATTTTAGCTATTAATCTCAATGAATAGATATATCGATTCCCTCTTTGATTATTTTCTTCTTTTTACAATTTAAATGTCTATTGTACTACTTGAAACTCAAATCATTCTTATTTTTAATATCAAGGCTAATCAGGTTATTTTTATTAGATGGAACTGGTTTGTTTCAGTATTTCTAAAACGTCTAAATTAATATTTTGCCTTTAAATTAAATTTTCTTGTCCAATAACCTGAAAATGTCTGTGAAGAGGAAGAGCTCAATTCTAAGAAATATAAATATTATTTTTCATTTATAAATATTAATTTAGTGGTGGTTTATTATCCCACGTAAATTTTACACAATTAATGAGAGGGAATAGAATAAAAAAATCTATCTGTCCCAGCAAGAGGTCGAACCTGGATCTCCTGCTTTCCGGGCCGCTATGATTCCATTACACCACCGGGACGTGCTAAATAACTTATTGAATTTCCAACACACTAGCGAGAGTCTAACCTCCGAGGAAGACGAATACATCGTCTTATGCTCGAAGGAGCTGACATTGTCCAGCTATTTATCGACTCTCGTTCTTTTCATTTATAAATATTAATTTAGTTGTGGTTTATTATCCCACGTAAATTTTAAACATTTAATGAGAGGAAATAGAATAAAACCTTTCTCGTCTCAAAGCAATGGAAAGAGTTAAGTTTGCTCAGGGTACAAAAATGGTTTCAGTATTAGCCAGTACAACTAACAAGAGATTTTGAATAAGTTACATTTAAAAGAAGAAATAGAATTACAGCTTACAATGTCATATGTAGTGAGCTGACATGTTACAACTTGATATTTTATGTTAAAAGTGTTTTATATTTTATTATGTTTAATGTTGAACAACTCTGAAAGCATTTCAGGAGGTATTCCTCAGAAGCTAGTCTCTCACCTGGGCTGGAAGTGTTTTTGTTAACACTGCTATCTCTTTGGTGCCAGACAGTATGGGAGTGATAACAGAATCACCCCCCCCCCCCTCCTTATCTCCATCCCAC
>KZ807148.1:383386-401418 GCA_000696205.2 Oncopeltus fasciatus
TCTCTCTCTCTCTCTCTCTCTCTCTCTCTCTCTCTCTCTCTCTCTCTCAAGGGGCTAGAATGGCTCACAACAGAGGAATACAGGAGTTTGAATCTGTTATGCTTAGCACAAAATGATTCAGACGCCAGATTGCCGAGAGACCTCTACGACAATTCCTCATGGATTAGGGGAGAAAGGCATGCCGGAATGCTCCAGTTACCTACCTGTAGAACGGACATATTCAGGAGTGAATTCCACGTCGCAGCAACAAGGTAATTGCATTGCCACTTGAGGTGAAAGGGTCGTCGTTCTTCCGAAAGGCCTGCTTGAAACATTTCCTGGCAACCGACTAGGCAAGCACATAATAGTGTTATTTATTTTGTAGTGATCATTGGGGGATTTTTTAAAATATAAGTATGTAGTCATATAATGATATACCTATATAATATTCATTTATTGTTCATTTATTTATATTTTTATATATATTCCGTATTTCATTTTATTACTTTGAATTTTAGTATGGTTTTTGGGTTTTTTTTTGTTTTGTTTGGAAATGGATTAGTATTAAAAAGTGTAAATTCTAAGTAGCCTGAAATTGTCAGGAAGAAGGGATGTACCACCTATGACAATAAAGAACTAATCTAATCTCTCTCTCACTCTCATCCTCTCTTTTTTCTTTCTTCTTTTATTTGCAGTACTTCCAATTTATAATATATACTTGCATTACAAAAGGAAGAAACATTTCTCTCATGCTGGCTCCGACCTACTTGAATTCGTGGGATCAAATTGCATCAGGGCCGAAAAAAGCAAAAATGCGCCCGCAGCTATAGCTACAGTCACCTGTGCATGACAAGTCTCCAGCAAATAAGCTATAATGAAAATTATTTCAGTTAAGTGTGACGTATTTATAATATAACAATTAAAACTACAAATTTGAAAAAAAAAAAAGCTTATGAATAACAAACAATATAATTATTATGTTTTAGTACTGTCAAAAGGCCAAAATTTATAATAAAAAATACTATTATTTTATTTGAAAATTTAATTCATTCTAATACCGTGCCTCTTCAAGAGCTTAATTTAAAAACAGTACCTACAGATTAAAATTGAAACATTCCGCCAGTTAGGATTCTTCAAAACTGAAAACTGTCTAGAAAGTTAATTTAACCAAGGATTTCTGAGTAATAGATCAGTAGAGAGTAATCATTTACCAAATAATAGATATTGTCAGGGTAAAAATTTATTTTTATTCTAAATAAATATACTAAAGAACAAAAAGTGAGTGCGTCTCATCTAGTAAGCCATTGGTGGCATGAGTTGTTGACTTTCCCTTCCTGACACCAAATAGGAAGTCGCACAGTTTTCCCTCGCTGTTTTTTGTCCTTGTTTAAAAATTTTCGAAAACAAGTTTTTGGATCTATATGGAATTTCGGCGCTTCATAGATCCTTCTAGTAAGACTATCTTTTGTAATTCTTACCTCTACCCCTAGTCTATTAATTCTTGAATTTTTTTAGTACTTTTAAATAGCCAATATATTGATTCTTAATGTTTTTATGATATTTCTAATATTTCTCCTTCAGAAGCTGGTTGTAAAATTTTTTTAAAATTCTTCTTTGACCAATGAAACTGTAGAAAAATTTTCATTCGTTTGCTCAGTCCATTCCATGGGGTTTCCTTACGAGAGGCAGAATCTGATAAACAGTTTTGTATGTTGAATTCTTCATTAGGCTTCAAATGTGGGAGCTTAAATTCATTAGTGGCTCAGACTGGAGCCTGAAGTGCAGATCTGGTCTCCAGAAAGTTCCTGGCCTTATCTGCATTATTTTTCCCGCGAAGCATCTCTCTTACGAATCCTCCCAGTGCTCTTTAAATTTCTTTCAACAAATATGTTTACCAGGGTATTGAGGCATGGCGGCGGCCATTCATAATCCTGAGTATTCATGAGGCAATCTCGGCCTTTCTGAACTCAAGATCGGTGCTCCATCCAATCTAAAATCGGGTGCTGTGGGTCCTCTTGGTCTTCTCCACACGAGGATGTTGGGTCTTATCTGAAGAAAGGAAGCTTGCAGTTGAAGTGGCGGGTGGGGATCTGCTTGGGAGCAGGATTTGTACGTTTCTTTACATCTGGGAAGATCTGGGATGTCAGTCGACCTTAGATTCCCTCGTCTCAGAGCCTCTGCCACTCGTTTAGCTCTTCTTCCTCAACTTCATTTTTAATATCTTCATCGTAAGCATTAGGGCGCTAATGCAGAAAACCAAATTGCCCATTATCGATAGGGATTTTAATTTGCATTCGACCTTATAAAGCTGTTAAGTCCGAACATAGGGTAAACTGGAATTAAAAAAAAAAAAAAAATTACGTAGGTATGTTACATTAATCACCTTTCTCCCTTGCAAATTTAGGCTGCAGCAAACATATCGTTTTGCTAATAATATTCTGTAGAGTGATTAATACTCATTGGTCGTTCTTTTAGCTCGAGGACAGTTCATTAAGTCTCTCTCTCTCTCTCTCTATATATATATCTCTCTGTGGTAAGTATTGATTACTCTAACAGCTTCCAGTAGTTAGGTGATTAAGTTTGATCGATTTATTATGATAAATCNCTTCTCACCCCCTAATATCTATCTATATATCTCCCTTTGCATCTCGTTTTTTCTTATTAATCACCTTTCAGACTCGAGCTGGAAAGTGCTTCAGGCCCACGCTCCGAATGACCGTGTCATTAACCCTCATAGTCCCAAACCAAATGAGAATTTAAACGAAGGAAAAGCAATTCAACGAACAGGAAAATACCTCGTTAAGCAATCAGACATTTTAGTGGCCTTGATTCCTGAATTTTTTTTTTTTTGCAAGAGATTTGCCCGTGGGTGAGACTACATTTGTATCTGATTGTCTGTGAAAACTCGTGATCTCATGGAATGATTGAAAAATAAATTTAAATGGCTTTTAGGAAGGCGCCTTCATGAAAATGAATATTCTGTTGCACATGCTGTTTCTTCAGAAACATCTTTTGGTTGGCTTTTTAACGATTTTTATCAAAATTCTTCGATTTAATATTTAATGACTAGAGCTTTATTGATATTGATGTGATTTTATTTTGATACAAATTAAAGGAAAAAAAAAAACTATTTTCAGTGAAAACTCATATTTTCTACTTTATTGATGAAATATAGACCAAACGGTTCTCACTGCTATAGTATTTAATATGGTAAAATTTACCTGTTTCGCTAGGGTTAAAATCAATGAACAGCCGATTATGCGTTTTCCTGATTTATTTGGCGTACATTCACAATGGCTCATTCCCTATGAAATTTACACATTTCCAATGCCTATAGTAGCGTATTGATATCAGTTTCTCAAAAATATTTACTTTCACGATTAAAGACAATAGGGATGGAGAACTGTAAGATTATGAAATTCCCACAAGACGATTTTGTCAACTATTGAATGTGCTTTTCTTTTTTTTGATATTATTAATATCACTATTCCATAGAATCATACTTTGTGAATGTTCTCAAAAGCCAAGTATTAATTAATTATGATAATGTTCTTGATTTTTTGAACTTTTTTTTTTTTCAATGACAGTCCGAATAAAATATTTTATACATTCTATTTTGATTAAATCACAAGTTTTAAATTTTATATTTCTGATCTAGGCATGAATTATTACGATAAGCATTAGACATCAAAGACAAAACATTAATAGCATTTTTTAAATTACATTATTAATTATAAACAATTAATGAGAGGGAATAGAAAAAAAAAATCTATCTGTCTCAGCCAGGAATCGAACCTGGATCCCCTGCTATCCGGGATCTCCTGCTATAGTACGCCAGCCCGGATAGCAGGAGATCCAGGTGCGATTCCTGGCTGGGACAGATAGTTTTTTATTTTCTATTCCCTCTCATTAATTGTTTAAAATTTACGTGGGATAATAAACCACAAGCAAATTATTTATATTTTCTGAACTATAAATATAAATTAGTTGTGGATTATTGATGATTCTTCAATATATATATATATTATATTGCAATTATTTTCAATTCTAACCAGAGCCCTCTTCCTATAGATACAAACGTACAATTGAAATCATTATAAATCATTTATTTGGTTGTGGTTTTCTTTAAACAATTAATGAGAGGGAATAGAATAAAAAAAAATCTATCTGTCCCAGCCAGGAATCGAACCTGGATCTCCTGCTATCCGGGCCGGTGCATTCACCATTTATGCTACCGAGACGCGCTAGATATCTCATTCATGGGACAGATATCTCATCTGACTGGGACAGATAGATTTTTTTATTCTATTCCCTCTCATTAATTGTTTAATTGAAATCGATATCCCATTTGCAATAATATAATAATTGAATAATATTAGTATATTTNACGGTCAAAAAACTTTCAATTTGAGATATATTTTATATTTATATAATATTTTTCTCCATCTTTTCTCATCTCTCCTTTTAATTTAATATGTTAGAGCCTAAAAACAGAAATTCAGTTATAGCATAGTAACCTGTTGAGAATCTATGGTTGAATAGCTGCTAAGCTCGGTCTACTGACAGATTTTAGCTTAATTATTCGCATTTTTTAACAATACTTGCACAATATTCGCCTTTGCTACTGGCACAGTTATTGTACATGTTATGTAGAGTGATTAATACATAATATTGTTGTTCTTATGTTTCGAAGAGCAATTCATTAAATTAGTTCGAATCCTTGTCACAGACATTATGGAAATTTGAATTTGTCCAGCTCTACCAGCTGGATTTTGATTTCAAAAAACCAATCAAAGAAACTAAAACGATTGTAAATAAAATAAAATTAAATCAAGGAATAATAATAATTATTCTTTATTATATATTGTAAAATGCTGTTGCGTCGTTTGCTTATATGAAATGTAGAATAGGTTATACTCCGGCCGGTGGGTGATATGAATGACTGATATAAAGATTTCCTTTCAATGCCGGAACTGAATATTGCTGCAATCACTGTTCAACAAATGGTTTTGTCCTTCTTGTGTGATTGACCCCGATTTCAACTCGTATATACATGACAAATGCGGCTAAAACAAATGTTAGCCACTTCGCCTTTCCCCGTTTTTTTTTCTTCTTAAAGATCTTGATGGCTGAGTCATGGATGGAGGGGCTTTCTGTAGGTCCTAATCTAAACATCCATGACATCGGGCAGGCTTATGCCATTTTCTGTTAACTCCCAAAAGGAGGAGCAGTATTGTTGGAGTATTATTATTTTCCCTGCAGACTATTGATATCATACCGTACTCACAGAGTTAATCATGCAGGAGCCGCGATTTTTTAGTTTCATTAAATTCGGATGTAAATTAAGGTTAATGAGAACATTGAATATAAAATTCAAAGAGAACAAAAGCGTAAAAGGTGTAACCACTGAAGCTTACTCTTGACTGACCGGGAAGGTATAGTAAGGGGATACTCACCCATCGTTGTTAAATTCGCAAATTTCTCCCTTAATAGGCGTGTTTTGTAAAAATATTTGAAAATATGAACGTTAGAAAAATAAAATTTTACCCCTATTACATTCAATAAACGTTTCCGTATAAATAAGAGGGCTCACTCAACATACCAAAATGACATTCTTAAATATCTTTCGTAATATGTATTTTACTTTTCATGTTATAAAATAATATTGTTAAAAATTACGTTTAACACCCAGTTTAATAGATTTTTTATTTTTTCATTACGCAAATAACATCACAGATATTAAGAATTTAAATCCCCTTCCCCTCGACCGATTTTACTTATTAAAGAACTTATCCGACGTTTTAAAGAAAGAAGTTAAAGTTCCCAATTTGGTATAATATCTTGAAATTGAGGAAGCTAGAGAGTACAGACATACTTACATACATATGTGTGTACATACCATATTTTATTTCACATTTTACAACTATTTTTTCTATACATGTTTTCCTTTAACACTGATAATAGCGAATATATCAAATTCCGAATACGGTTTTATTATTTTAAAAATTGCGCAAGCTGATGATCGTTTATTTCTTGTGGAAAATCTGCAAAAAGGAAGGAATTTACAACAAGCAAATTGGCTTAGCTAGAAGAAGCGTGGCAATAAAAGTTCAACGTACAATAAAATATGCGAAAATTTTCATCGGTAGATAACAGGTTATATATGTAATATATTTTAATGTCACTAGGCATTCTTTATGGTACCTCCAGTGGTTCAAAATTTATTGCCTATGGTAATGGCAATTATTATTTTAATTAGTAAACTTACTTGCAATTAACATATTCACTGGAAGAAAACATTTCCATTACATCTACTCTACAGACACCGAGTTTATTACACTTATTACTGTTTATTACATCGGATCACAGTACACTGCGGAATGTAAAAACTTTCTTGGAATGATTATTTTACTTTACTATTTAATGGTTTAATGTTAAGGATGTGTTTATTCTCGACCCGCGACAGGGGCTAGAGGTTGTCTGGCCATTGAACAAAGAATGGTTTCTAATTAGGGCAGGGTAGGTATTCCCTAGGAACACACCAAGAACCCTCTGGGTCATTACACATAGAAACGCAGAAAGAAAAAAGAAAAAAAAAAAAAACTTACTTTGTGCATCGTGAGCCTTGAACCTGGGACTTTTGAGTGAGGAAGGTGAGGAAGTGCCGATTAGAAGATGTTAGAGCATGTTGTCGCGTCACTTACTAACGTCACGGTGAGAGCAGCCTTCAGTAAGAAGAGGCCTTCGACGGTCGCACGAGAGGAGCCATCGAAGAAGTCTTACTTGACAGGTCAGCAGACATCCTCATTTATTGGTAAGCACGTCCCACCGAGTCTTCGTGTATGTGGCAAGTAGACATGCAACATAGACCTTCAAACTAAACTGTTTCATTAAATACTCTATAGCATTTTATTTCAGCGGAGTCCATTAGAGCTTTTCAGTATCGTACGAATTAATTTTTAAAAAAGAAATTACCAATTTTTCACCAAAAAAGTTAATTAAAAGCAATTCAAGGTTGTGAATTTTTTTTTTTTTTCTATAGGAATGGGATTTATCAAGCATTGATAATGCTCTAAAAGGATTATTAAGAATTGTAAGTATTAAATAGGACTAAAATATTTGCAGTTATTCAAATTCTTAAATTTGGGAGGCGAGTTTTTCCCCTAGTAATATCTTAAAATTACAAGAATTTCATAGTACACTGTCACAATTTGAAACAAATAACAAAACTGAGGCTTTTTTTTTAAGCGATCGAATGGGATTTAGATTTAACAAGATCAGAAACTATTCGAACGGAATTATTAATATTTGGTAAGCACTGAATAGGATTGAAACATTTACAGTACTTTAAAATTTTAAAATTAATAAAATGGTGATTTTTTGGATGAAAAACAGCGTTCCTATACTTTAAACTTGATTAATTAATTAAACGTAATCTTTAACGGTTTAGGTAACGGAACACACACACACACACACACACACACATATATATATATATATACCATACCTATAGGTATCATGAAGATGAGAGAGGACGTTGAAATGTGAACTTAGGGACAGGACGTCCTCTCTCATCTTCATGATAGCCCTGAAGATGGCATACAATGTAAGCCGAAACGTTGGCAGATAATCCTTTATTAAAAAATACATTTCTTAAATTTGTGTTTTTTGGATCTACCTTGACCGAACCCCAANCCTTTCTAAATTAAAGTTAATTTGATGCCTTTAAAAGTAAGCCGAGTTCGTTTTTGAGCGAAAACGGATGAAAACAAGTTAGGCATTACGTAAAATTTCATGTGCAAAAAAAAAAATTTTTTCAATACAGAAGATGAATAATATGAAGAGAAAAAAACAACCTGTGTATTTTAAACAGATATTTTTGAGTTCTGCCACTGGGCTCTGTACACGCTAAGTTCTTTCTTATTTTATTTCATTATCTATTTAAAAAAAATTAATTTATACTGTGAATATTAACCAGCACATTACTAGATACAAAACACGTAGAAAGTAATTACTGGCCGTTATTAGGTCAGTACTCCTAGCTGGACCTTCCCAAATCCTTTTCTGCAAAGCTCTACAGAAACCCCCAATGGAGAAGTGGGGCACGGCGATTACCCCACTCCTTGCAGTCTTGGAGCATGTGAACTAAATCCTCTGCCTCGCTGGGACGAGACTACTCCTTCAGGTTCATTCTCGACAGCTGGGAACGTCTGTGTGGTCGGTCCGAATGGCTCTTATCTACGTTATCAGGGCGAGGATCGCTCGTCGCCATAGCTGGTCCGAGGGCTCAATATGTGCCGGGAACTCATGTAGTATCTCCTGTGAATCATTGTAGTACACTAGTAGAAAATTTCAGAATTTTTTTTTTAATCACAAAGGGCTATGTTAGGGGAGAGAAGAATCATAATAAATTTTGATAAAAGATCTATTATTAATTTTAGAAATCAACTAAGGTAAAAGGAAAAAAAAAGTCTTCTTTTTTTTTTCAATTTAATATAGAAGGGTTCCTTTAATTTCCTTTAATATCCTACATAATCTGTACTTTAGATCACTTAAAATGAATTCGTGCCATTCTCTTGAAAGTTATAAATGAAATCATATAAAAAGTTAATTTTAGAGGTACTTATTCATTGAAAGCAAACAAAAAATTGTGTACAGATTTCATTATTAACCGAAAAAATATACTTCCTGCTATTCTTAATTGGTATTTAAATTATTTGTTTTCTCTTACAGTCTTTGATTTCAATTCATGATAATAGGTTTCTTGTTTTCTCAAAATTTTTATTTTACTTAGAGATATATTTTTTTTAATTTAAATGTGTTTTTATAAAATAAACATTTTTTTTCAGGTAAGAAATTTATTCCTTGAAAACTGAGATTTTCTTCCGATTATTGAAAATCTGAATTCAGAGATTGTGGATTAACCATGTGAGTAAAAGCCATTTCATGAGTACAGTGATTTTAAACAGACATTTTTTTTACATGCAATGATTTCATATTTGTAAACAACAAAAACAGCAAAATTAAATTTATATATATATGTATATTTGTTTTCTGTGTTAGCCTCCAATTAAACCACTTAGGGTCCGAATGGCTTCATTTATAAATAAAAGCTTACCCAGGGCGGGATTGGAACCCGCAGTGCCAGAATTGCGAGACCCAAACGGATCTTCTCAGCTACCCTGGCGCCCCTCTAGGTATGCTTTTATTTTTCGTTGAAAGGTCGCCCTGGGCGGGATTTGAACCCGCAGCGCCAGAATTCCCGGACCCGGAAAGATCCTCTAGGCTTTCCCAACCTTACTTATGTTTGTGTCATTCTTTAACGGGAATATTAAAATTCATTTAGCTTAGGGCGTCACGCTTTGGGTCCAGTTTTGGAAAGAGGCCACGATAAATTTCTGTGTTTATAACAGTGGATTGCGAACCCGCAAAATCTGGACCCCCTACTCTCATTTAAATTCAGTCTACAATGACGAAGGGGGTTGTTTGTCTGAAACTGCATGGCATTCGCACTGTTGGGAAGTCTCTCAAGCTGAAGGGATGCTCATTTTCTCTTGGAGAAAGCCCGAGGATGAGACAGCACCTCCACACACAGGTCACTGCCCTTAGTGGAAGATGGCTGTCAGGAAGATTTACTTCTTTCCTGTAACACCCTTCTTACACCCCTATGGCTTGTTCCAATCATTAAAAACCAGTATATAATATATATAGTGTAAGTCATTTATTAATTAAAGAAGCCAAATTCGTGCACAGAACGTTACATGAGTTCTTAAGTGGCAGAAATTTGACAAAGATAGGTAGGATTGAGGAAAACCATAATATAGAAATAATAATCTAATAAATAATCTTATTATCTGCGTTATTTAGTGGATTTCCCATAAAGAAATCAAGCTTTTACCGTTGGTACTATGACACAATATTGCATTTTTTTTACAGATCCTCACTTTACCTAAATGGCAAAAACTATAAATACTGTCCATGCATAATAAATATATATATACATATATGACTGACAAGATTATTTAAATTAAGCGTCGGATGAGTCGTTAATCGCTGCAATTGATGGGGGGAGGGTGAAAGAGTAAGACCATCGTGACATATGACAATTGAATCGATTGATTCTTCAACGTCTTCGTTATTTTAAAACTGAAATTACTATTAGGAATCTTTATATTAACTACATTTTATTTTTGTTTTAAAAAGTGCAATTTCCTGTACTTATAATTTAGGAGAAAGTTGTTCTGAAGTTAGCATTTTATATATTTATTTTATTTTAGCCTGAATCAAATATTTTTAATTTGTGTGAAAAGTTATTATTAATATTAGATGATTTTGGTTGGGGTTCGGTCAAGGTAGATCCAAAAAAAAATACAAATTTTTAAAAGAAAAGTTTTTTTTTTTTACAAGCCCCTAGCCCTGAAGATGGCTTAAAATGTAATCCGAAAGGTCGGCAGATATTCAAATAAAAAATAAAATACAATTTTTTTTTTTTTAATTTCTATTTTTTTTGGATCCACTTTGACCGAACCCCAACAAAAATCAACTAATAATAATACTTACGGTCAAAAAACTCTCCCTTTATTATTATTGGTTATTATTAATATCTCTCTTTCTTCCCCTAATTTCACAGACGGCCCCTAAGTTTCCAGGAATGTGCAATGTGCACTGTAGATTGAGGAGTAGGTGCACTTGCATGTGCACTCCCCACTCCCGCTCGTGTATCGGTGAACGCGCCGTGGGATGTCCAGGTCAGAAGGAAATCGCTGGCTCTATGCCCGACCTTGCCACTCGCTATTTCTTTCCGAGCGGTCAGACTCCGACATTAATATTCCCTCTTTCTTATTCACCTGCTGCGAGATGATATATTTCCACTTTTGAATTACGTACACAGTGATTACTCAAACAGCATATATCAGTGTTCTCCGTCTTTCATTACCATGTCGTCCTTATATGTTATAAAGTATTCTTTCATTATATAGAAACCAACCTATTATTAATATCGTTTTTTATAATTAAAAATCTATATTTTTTCAACATTAAATTAACCAAAGAATGACATAACAGTGTGCAATTAGGTTATTAAGACTAATTACCTAATTTGAGATTAATCTCAATAGGAAAATTTTACCCAACATTGCTAATAAATTAGACGAGTTTTGTGTTTATTTTATAGCTTAAAGAAGTCCATAAGTATGAGTTACCATTTATTTTTTCTGACAAGCTGATATTCTACATGATACATTATTAAATATTTTGTTTTTGTGTAAAAAGCAAAAAAAAAACAAAAAAAAAACATGATATTGAAAAAAAAAACCAAAACATTTCACACATATAATGACTTTAAACATTTTCAATAGGGGAAAGTTAAAATCAATGATTATCCCTTCCATTGGTTTGTAATTTAGTTTATTGTAGGAATTGCTTGCTTGCCTAAGAAGAGCCAGAAGGCAAAGGGGAATAGGAAAGGAAGTAGATAAAGGAGTAGAGAGAAGAAATAGGTGGGGAGTGGTAGTAGAATGTACTATACTTATATGAGTGAGTGTGTATGTGTAAGTGCATATATAAATATATATATATATATATATATATATATATATATATATATATATAGAAATAATGNTGATTGGTTAATAAGCAAATACAAGTAGGTAGTAATTTTTGCGTGCTTATTCTTGTATTCTAATTGAAAATTTTACGTCTTCTAATTTATTCTTTTTAGAGCTATAACAAAAATCAATAGGAATAGAATGAGGATTTAAAAATGTCCTTATAAATAGATCAGATGAATTACCCGGATAATGTTCAGTCCCATGATAGCTCCTCGTTTATGATTATTCTATTCAGAGGATGTTGAAATTCATTGGTGCAGCGAATCGCAAAATAAGCAGTATATATAATAAATAATAAGAAATTCAGTATAATTTTTAGTGCAAGGGAACAGAATAGGTAGATGCACCGGCCCGGATAGTAGGAGATCCAGGTTCGAGTCCTGGCTGGGACAGTTAGATTTTTTATTCTGTTCCCCTTGCACTAAAAATTGTTAAAAATAACGTGGGATTAAATACCACAAAAAAAATAATGTTTATAATATTGTTTTATTTTTGCCAACGTTTCGATCTGAATTTCAGGCCATCTTCAGGGCTATGGGGATAACGAAGAGAGAGAGTCACGAATAACCCATGGATACTGTGGTACTAAATGAAGTTTAGAAAAAGGACTAAAGGAGAAAAGCCCCCTGTAATCTTGAGGGGTATGGTCTTTGCAGGTTCCGAGGAACGAAATGACTTGTCGGCCATGCTCGTGAAAGATGGTCTGCATGCAAGTACCAATCATCCAGACCATCGAAGCTGGCAGATCTGATGCGGCCTATGAAGGTGGAAGGCCTATTCTATCCCACACCAACTAGGAACTTTTTTTTTTTAGAGACCAATTGATTTTATGTAAACTTTAAAAGCTTCTCTACAAATGTTCTCTCCTATAAAGCGTTATGTTTTCCTTGCTGTTAGTTTCTTGTACGCTTGTCTGAATAACGCACTTGACTATTCATGAAAGGACCAAATGAAAGTTCGTGATTGAGGGCGTCCGATTCCCGACGCGGCAGTGGGACCACCATTCGCGAAGGGTTTAACGCGCCGTGAAGGTCTTCACGCCAGCAGAGCCATGACCGCGAAGGGCGATCCAGTCTGCGTCGGTAGAAGTAATCTGGAGTGAGTGTGCTCCCTCACCGAGAGATTTCCTCGTGGCCTCGACAGGAATGTCTTAATGTCCCACTCCACATCCAGTGACTTCCGCTTCAATAGATGTACTCAGCTGTTATCTCATTCAATTACTAAATCTCTTTCCTAAATGGCTTTATATGAGTTACGTGTATATAATTAATACAAAAATATGTTAATTATAAAGATAATAAACAAATACATATTTAAAATAAACCTTTAGACCAGTTTTATTTTTACGAACAACATTTAGTGCGAATCACTCAAACAACTTTTTCACTTCTTTTTAAATAATAATTTTAATTGTGGTATTTAATCCCACTTTAAATTTTATACAATAAATCTAAGGGAGTTGGAATAAAAAATCTTACTACCTCAGCTGGGACTCGAACCCGGGTCTCCTGCTTTCTAGGAGTTAGAATAAAAAACTCCCTTTGCATTTATTGTATAATATACATTAGAATTTATAATTATACATTATAATGTACATAATAATTATACATTATAATATACATTATAACTAAACATCATAATTTTAATACGTACAGATTCTGCAATTTTGCTTAATTCAAGCAGTGTCTTCAAAAAAATTGTTTGCTAAATAAATAAAATGTAATTATTTCAATTGTTTGAAAACAAACTACCTTTAATGATCTTAAAAATTAAAATTGAAACCCTTTCTCAAAATTTAATGTTTTATGTTCAAAAGGATAGTTTTTTGACTGTAGATATTATTATTAGATGATTTTAGTTGGGGTTCGGTCAAGGTCGATCCAAAAAAATTCCAAATTTAACAAAAGTGTATTTTTAAAAGATTATCTGCCAACTAATTTCATACTAATTTCAAATATTACTGTATTCTCATGACATTGTATTTCTACAGCCCTGCAGATGGCTTACAATGTAAGCCGAAACGTTGGCAGATAATCCTTCATTAAAAAAATACATTTTTTTAATTTGTGTTTTTTGGATCTACCTCGACCGAACCCCAACTAAAATCATCTTAGAATAATATCTACGGTCAACAAACTCTCTTATTGATTATCTGCCAACGTTTCGGCTTACATTGTAAGCCATCTTCAGGTGAATATGTACTCAGTCATGGAAATGTGAACCCAGGGACAGAACGTCCTCTCTCGTCTCCATGATAGGCAGGTTTGCCTTGGCTTATAAGCAAATTATAATTATAATGTAAACAAATTACATTATAATGTAAGCCTAAACGTTGGCAGATAATCTTTTAAAAAATACCCTTTTTTTTTTAATTTGTATTTTTTTTTTTTTTTTTTTGGATCTACCTTGACGGAACCCCAACTAAAATCAACTAATTTTAATGTTTTATATTTCATTACATGTGGATTCAACAAATCTGCGGTAAAATAAAACGATGCCCATAGTTAATCACTGTTCCTGGATGACGTCACTGCAACGTAATAAAACTTCCGTACGTTATATTAATTTTGTCAGCTAATTTTTTAAAAATTTAATGAGGAATGCCCCCTATGGAAATTATTTTGTAGGCTGAAAAGGCAGATCAAGGACGACAAAATAAAACAAATAAAAAACGAGGAAAAAGCTGCGTCTTGACTTCTGACTGAACGATATAACAGTTTCAGAATCATTGATTCTTCAAATTATTTAAGTTTTCGCCTGTGATTAACATGTTTTACCTAATGCTCAAGATTTCAACATATTTCCCTCAAAATTTTAATTAAATTATATTACTTAACTTATATGCTTATACACTATGTATTTAGTTTACTGATTCTAATGATTTCACCGATGTACAGTAACGAAACTGCATTAAACTACAAAAAAAGAATGATTGTAAAGAAAATATTTTAAAAGAATTTTACCTCAGAAGACAATGACGTATCTTTATTCGTGGCTAAAGACAAATGTGGATCATTTGAAAATATGTAATTACAAGAATACGTAGTGAATATGTACCCAGCTCAATACCCTGCCACCGGCGTAACGCTAGTGTCGTACAGGTTAATCCTCAAATAGACGAAGTTTGTGAAATTACAAGATACAGTCACATCCTAGCAGACCTAAATTATTACATTCGTCGCAGTGTGATACGCTACAGAACATTGGAATTGGAATACATATATAGTTAGGTGTAAGCAGAATGTACAAGAAGCGCCGGCTAGACGCTGGACCTACCTGGAAACAATTAGCAATCGGACGCTGGTTCGCCATTTTAGCACCGAATTTTAGATTAAAAATGTTATCTTTCGAAAGAACGCCATGACGAATATATCTAACTATTCGTATGATCCAATATTTAGGCCAAGGTTTGAAAGAGCCTATGCTGCTCGCTCTTCCATTGGGTATGAGAATGTCCCGTGTAACTAATGTGCTTGTTGACGGAAATATTCTTCCTCAACCCGATAGTGGACCTCCATGGACTGTTCCCCAGTAGAAAATTATGATCAGCAATAGGTTTAAGAAGGATATGAGTCCCCTTGAAGGGTCAACTCTCCATCCTCAGCTGTGTTCCTAATGACTAGGCGATTTTTACTGACGGCTCAAAAAATGAATTTTCAGTTGCCTGTGCATTTTTTGATGGACAAGGAACCCATAAGTATATATTTCCAGCATTATGTGGCATTCATTCGGCTGAGCTGTAAGCTATTAGTATGGCTCTCTAATTTTTTATTTCAGCTCCCTGACTTATACTAATCCCTCTGTCGGCATGAACTCTACTTGCCATCCCTTTGGCGGCACCGACCCTTCACCAGTTAAAGACACTCAACCCCTAGATTTACAACATGAACTCTTTGTCGGCTGCAGTCTACCTTTATCCCTTTGGCGGCACCGACCCTTCACCAGCACTTTCTTTGTTTGTAAACACTACATATACCCTGGGATCCATGCATCCCGCATTCAGTGTAGTCCCTAGTCTGTAAGTGTAACTATGTATTTGTACTCTCTTTTAAAATAAATCTTCTTTCAAGTTCACTTCATTCGAACTTATTTATCTCCTGGAGAAATGTGGTGATATGTACTGATTCACAGAGGATGGGACCACTCGATTATTCTGAGTGTTCATTCGTTTTTCAGAGATCTGCATCAGCTGAGCAAATATTTTACATTTGTATGGGTGCCGGGCCATTCAGGTATTCCAGGAAATGTGGAGGCTGACAGAGCAGCAAACGAGACCCTGCCTGACATTTTGTCCATCCCTCTGCCGGATAGTGAGCTATCTTTGCCGGGAGAGGTTTTGGCTAGAATGCCCCCGAACAGCATTGCACGAGATACAGCAGAATCCAGTCAAGTGGTTGACATCGCTGCACTCCAGCAGACGTGAAGAGGTTTAGTATTGGCCCACCTTCGAATTGGCCGTCCAAGGTTATTTGTTCGAGCGTGGTTTCCCTCCTGTATGTGCTGCTTGTGGTGTCAACGCTTTTATATCAGTCCGACATATAATCTGTGAATGCCCAACTAATGCCATGACCAGAGCTAAACACTCTGTTTCCCGAGAATTGAAATATTCTTTAGGAAATTACGTAGCTAATACAGCCGATGTAATGAATTTCCTAAAGGAGATAGGACATGCCGTTCAAGCTGACATGAATTTATATATCTATTTTTTTTTCTGATGATTTGATATTTTGGTGACTCGGACGCTAGAGCCTCAGTAGCTGCAATCATCCGGAATCTCTCATCCTCCTCCTCCTCTAACGAGTGCTTTGCAGAAAAAGAAATTTTGAACCTCTTCAAGTCCGGTGGGGAGCGAGGGGTGGAGACACGTGCTATTGTTCACTTTATACCTGGTTTTTTTTTAGGATCGCCGGGGTAGCGGAGGGAATGCGTTTGGGTTCCACGTTACTGTGTCTCCATGTTTCCATATCCCCTCTCTGAGCAAGCTTTTACCTGGACTATTTGCTCTAAGCCATGGATGTGTTATGGGTTACGGGTCAATAATTATTAAGAACCAAAGATAAATACAAGTTAATTTATTATAAACAATAATTACCTCTACTATTTAGAAACTAAGCTATTGCCCTTAATAACTAAGTAATAGGAAATATAAATTACTCACAGCTAAACAAAATAATATATACAATTCAATTAAATTTGATTATTTACAAAGAGCCCCGAAGATAACTTGCTAATTACTGTAACTTATCACTTCACTGTTACCGGCACTGCAAAGGCTACTACCAGCCCAACGCTCTGAGGCACGCGATTTGACACGGAATCAGTCACTAAATTACACTAACTTAATCACTGACTCGGGAGCCCCTGGCGAGCTGCTTTTATAACTTCGTGGAAGGGTCGAGGAGGGCCTAGAAGATACTTCGTTTTATTATTAGTTATTACCAAGTCTATGATTTGTGCCTTTATGCACTTATCAAATTATTACTTTTGATTAGATTGTTTTATCAACATGCTAGTATATGTTTTGATTGCTCTTAATGAACTGTCATTGTTAGCCAAATGGGAAAAAGAAAACTAACAGATTTTCTTACTAATACTCGTTCATCAGTACATTATCATGTGCAAAGTCGATTATAAATATATTCTATCGCATTGTTCAGAAATTTAAATTTTGTGAAATTTGGATTCGCCCAGAGAACTCTGTTATAACTCCTAATTTACACTTTTCTCGAAGTTTGTCGATTTGCCAAAAGGGCTATTTAAAACAGTGAGATTCAAGGTTGTACGTATGTTTTAAATGGAACGGGACAAGTCCAGCTTTCTTCTTTAAAGACTTGAGAGATTTATTTAGCAGTGAACTCGTTGGTTAGCCCTCCTTAAGGTCGCCATCGCCTACCTGTATTCTATTGTTGGGGGCCTCCATCAATCAAGGCTAGCTAGCAGTCTTCACATTTTGTATTGTCCACTTCCTCGGTCCCACTCATTCACGTAGACCGAAATTGAAAATATTCCGCCCCCCCCCCCCACAAAACTGCTGCAATTTTACTTTTTTTTTTCGCTTTTCCCATACATGGAATATGGGGTTTTCTCTTCACCTACAATTTTGACATATATATATATAGACCTCCATGGACTGTTCCCCAGTAGAAAATTATGATCAGCAATAGGTTTAAGAAGGATATGAGTCCCCTTGAAGGGTCAACTCTCCATCCTCAGCTGTGTTCCTAATGACTAGGCGATTTTTACTGACGGCTCAAAAAATGAATTTTCAGTTGCCTGTGCATTTTTTGATGGACAAGGAACCCATAAGTATATATTTCCAGCATTATGTGGCATTCATTCGGCTGAGCTGTAAGCTATTAGTATGGCTCTCTAATTTTTTATTTCAGCTCCCTGACTTATACTAATCCCTCTGTCGGCATGAACTCTACGGGTCCGAATGGCTTC
>KZ807148.1:402430-422987 GCA_000696205.2 Oncopeltus fasciatus
GCTCGTGCGTGTTCGTCAAATCTCGTTTTTAGTTTTCGTCCTGTTTGTCCTATGTATGTCTGGTTGCATGTGCACGTTAGTTTGTATACTCCGCTGGAGTTGAATGTTTCAGTCTTTTTCTTGTTCGTGTGTAGGTTGTGTTTCAGTGTATTGTCTTTTTTTTTTTTTTTTTTTTTTGCTGTGTTAGCCTCCCTTGCAACCACTAAGGGTCATTGGAGGGAGGGGCTATCTACAGGTTGCCACCCTATTTTAAACACCCATGGCTCAGGACAACCTTCTCTATTATAAATAAAAGATTGATCTGGGCGGGATTTGAACCTGCGGCGTCAGGATTGCGAGACCCGTACGGATCCCCTGAGCTATCCCGGCGCCCCAGTGTATTGTCTGTTTTTAATGCTGTGAGTATACCTTCTTTTCTAAATAGGTTTGTAAGTTTGTAAGTTTCAGTGCCTGTGTATGTTATTGTGTATCTATGATTTACCTGTTCTTCTTGTTGTCTGTTCGTGTGTGTTTTGTTGTTGTATTTCGTAAGTAGTTTGTCTATAGTGGTTTGTTTGTATCCGTTGTTGCACGCAATTGTGTATATCGTCTGTAGTTCTTTGTCATAGTTTTCTTTTGTGAGTGGGATTGTCTTCATTCGTCGTATTAAATGTCTGAATGCTGCGAGTTTGTGTTGTGTGGGGTGGTTTGATGTTGCGTGTATGGTGGTGTCAGTCGCTGTCGATTTTCTGTATATTCCGCAGGTTAGCTTATCGTCCGTCCTTGTAATAGTTATGTCGAGGTAGTTGATTGTTTTGTTGTTTTCTTTCTCCATTGTGTATGTGATGTTGGGATGTAAGTTGTTTAGGTTTGTTAATATGTCTTCTCCATTGTATTGTGAAAGTATGCAAAGTATGTCATCTACGTACCTGTAGTAGTGTTTTATGTTGTATCTTTCTATAAGGTTCTTAATGTGTGTGTCTTCTATGTGTTGTATAAAAGTCTCCATCAGTACAGAGGAAGTTGGGTTTCCCATTCCTAATCCGTCTGTTGGTCTGTAAAGTTTGTTGTCCAATAAGAAGTAATTCTGTTTCAGTATTGTTGAGGTTATGTTTGTCAGTTCTTCTATGAATTGTTCATAGTAAAGTTCCGTTAGTCCGTTTTTTAGTATGTCTATGGTTTCTGTTATTGGTATGGAAGGGTATAAGTCTTTTATATCATATGATATAAGCCTTGTCTGTTCTGTGATTGTAATGTCTTGTAGAGTTGTGATCAGGACTGTCGTGTTCTTTATTGTGTATGTGTTATGTAGGTTTAGAGATTCTTTAATTAGTTTTGCGGTGTGTGTGGCGAGTTTGTATGCTGGTGCCGGTCTGTAGTTTATTACTGGTCGTATTGGTATGTCTGGTTTGAGTATTTTCGGTTGTGCTCGTAGCGTTGGTGGTCCAGGATTCATGTTAATGTATTTGAAGTGAGATCCGTCTATTATGTTTGGACATCGTTTAATTGTGTTGCGTATTTCTTGTTGGTATGTATCTGTGAACATGATTCCTGGACCACCAACGCTACGAGAACAACCGAAAATTAATTACTAAAACTACTAAGCTACTTGGAGGATTGCTCACATAAACATACCCATATTTTCCTCTATTCTTCTTTTAAACTTCCAAGTTCGGATTTTCTTAAGTTAAATCTTCAATAACCACAAAAAGAATACTAGTTTTTTTTTTAAATCTGTATTTCCATCACATGATAGTTATTTCAAAAAAAGACCGACGCAATGTGAAAACTACGCCAATTTCGATGACATTGTGGTTAAAAATACACAAAGCATTTAGAAAAAAAAAAGAATACAAAAAAACAAACACATAAATTTAACATTCAGAATCGATATTATTTGAGTTCCAGTCTAATTTGCCACTTGTAAGCCGTAAAAAAGTTTCAGATTGACTTTCGAGTGAACCTCCACACTCTCAGCTGGCCTATTTAACACTGTTGTAAACCTTCAGTTTTAATATATTGTGTTTTAATGAGAATATTGATCACTGGAGATCAAAAAATGTTTTAATTATATGCCGGGTTCCAGGCTAATCTTCCCTTCAATTATATAAGATTAAATATTAAATTTTGGCCCATATACGCCTGCTGAATCGTTAAATTTCTATTGTAGATCAACTTCTCATCCCTTATGTGATATATGCCACGTTAACTTCAAAATTAACTATTAATGGCTCCTAAATCGTTCAAATCACATTTAATAATGGGTTTATGTAAATTTCCCCTACTCTTTCTTCAATTTGTCTATAACTATTTAAACAATCAATGCGAGGGAATAGAATAAAAAATCTATCTGTCCCAGCCAGGACTCGAACCTGGATCTCCTGCTTTCCGGGCCGGTATGTTTTAACATAATCGTATTGTGATGTGGAATTCAAGTTGGTGCAAACGTGAGTACGTATTAGGCCTATGGTGCAGGAACACTGGTATTTGCATGGCACTGGAAAGAAATGAATAAATGTTTGTCTTCAATATTTCAAGGGAGGAAGAGAAAGGTGGGGTTAGTAACCTTCAACTTCTGCGTATCCAACAACACTCACTCTGTCCCTCATGACGACTTCCTTCCAACAGTAGAGTACCGTGCTAGAGGAATCAGAGATCTATTCACGTCAGGAATTCTATCATCGAATCTAGAATACGGTGAGGCATTTTCCGTATTCCGGAATTTCCGACATATTAGCACTTAAAAGTATTTATTAAGAAATCCTATATATTATTAGATTAACGGTTTCCATCTAAACCTCACCAAATACGCAACATACAAAGTATACATTAAATATTTTAAAATATCTACTAATGTACAATTTCGTAATCGCCTTGCTACGAAAATGGCTGACTATATCCTACAATCGATGATGGAATAAGAGCTGGATCATCCCTGATTTTGGTTGATGAGAGACAATCCCTGATTGTCTTTGTGTGTGTGTGTGTGTGTGTAAAATTATCTGTTTCACATGTGGAAATAAATTATTAAATGTTCCACACCAAATGTAATTTAAAATTCTATCGAGGAGATATAAAAAAGACCACTATATTATAGTCACAAACGCATAAAAAAACGCAGGCACGAACGCACACACTTATCTAGAATATAATTTTTTGTTTTTACTTTTATTATTTATTGCATTCTGATAAAATAAAAACATTTTGTAATTTTATTACGATGAAAAACAAAAAATAAAATAAAAACAAAATTCAATGACAATCGCATGAGGAGAGAATGTGATCAATGACACCACTCTCAAATTATTTACAAACTATGTCTTTAGGCGGTCATGAGGCCATCTTCGTTGAGTCGACGGGGAGGGTTGTAGGGGTTGGAGTTGGAAGACATGGTCTGTGCTAGTGGATTAGGATGGTATGGCAGTTTACTGTGGAAAAGGGTGAAGCGGGAAGAAATGAAGTCTTGAAAAAAAGGGATATTAAGATCGTGGTGAAGGGAGGAATTGCATACGTAACAGGGAGCATTCTGAGGGTTTTGGATTGAAAGGATTGAATTCATTGGACGTTGGAAGGCTTGACGGCACCCCAGATTTTTACTCCGTAAGTCCAGATTGGTCGTAGTAATGTCTTGAAGAACGTCAGTTTTTTTTATATCGTAAGATTGGAGTTCTTATTCAGGAGTCTGTATAGGAGTCCTTGTCGTCGATTGAGTTCCGTTAACGTCTGCATAATAATAAAATTTATTTTACAAAATATTTTATTGGCTTACTGATTAGAAATTTTTCAAAGATAATGCTACCAATGTGAATGACGTAATTGCTTACAGACAATATAAATATATTTTTGGAACGATCAATATTCCATTAAAAGTATTATTAAAGCTATTTTATGTAAATAAAAAAAATTAAAAATTAATTTCTTACCATACATTTTTTTACCTGTGCTAACAGTGAACAGATAGGTTTCTTTTTTTAAATTCTGCGCTTCTATTTCCTGGAGAATCCTTGGAGAGCTTCTAGAATGATTCAGTCGTAAATGGGTTACATTTTTCATTCAATGAGAAAAGTCAGGTGGCCACTTCGGTGTAAAGACCACACGCATTTTCTTCTCCCCAGATCCACTATGTAGCCTGATTCATATATTCCTTACTGCCCTTTTCGTGTTACAAGATTAAGTTAGTCATATTCTGTTATTCTGGCACTAATTGTCTTGATTTCTTGAGACCCGACGCTCGCTGTAACGAAGCCTCTTTCAAGCCTAAATCACAGCAAGACGATAAGAAGGTGAGCACAAAGCCGAGGAAGTGCGCTAAATAAGGTCCTCACAAAAGACTTTTTGTTCCTGTCCCAGGAAAGTCAAGCCCCTCTTCATTTTTTGTCCGTCGGATTCTTTTGCATTCGCTTATTCTTTTCTCTTAGAGAAGTCATAAAGTGTTTTTCTTTCTTTTTCAACTGTCACATTCTAATTCACATTATGTAGGAATGAAAGTATGGCAATACTGCTGTTAATGGCGCATGGGAAAATAAAATAGATGCTTTTTTGTTGGGGTTCGGTCAAGGTAGTTCCAAAAAAAAAAAAAAAAAACAATAGAAATTTAAAAAAAAATGTTTCGGTTTACATTTTAAGCCGTCTTTAGGGCTATCATGAAGACGAGAGGGGATGTCCTCTCCCTAAGTTCACATTTTCATGACCGCTCATGCAAAAAAAACATCTAATAATAATATCTACGGTCAAAAAAACTTTGCATTTGAACTAAGCAGAAATGTTTGAAGATTTGGGAAGTGGAAATAAAGAATTCCTTCACAAGCTTTTTGATGGTGTGAGTAGGAAAACCATTGGAGAGTAGAATGTCAGTTACACGATTAATATTTTTGCTATGGAGAGTGTGAGTGATCTTCAGGTAAGCTATTGGGCCACGTTTATGTTTTGACGGTGAATTGAATTGGAGGAGACGACCTGAGCAAGTGTGCTTGATGTACCAAACAGTGGAGATAGAGCCATTAGTGTTACGGATAATATGGGTGTCGAGGAAGGGGGGTTGATAATCACATTCCATTTCAATGGTGAATTTTACACGAGGGGGGTATGAATTAAATGCAGTAAGGAGTTGGGGGATATTGTCAGGATTAAGAACGAGGAACAAGTCATCTACGTATTTTTAAGGGAGAAATGTCGTTTCGAAAGGATCCTTTGATGATTACCTGATATATGGTTACAATGAAATTCGCCTGGGGTAGGTTATGATATGGTTACAAGAAAATTCGCTAAAATCATTAGGGGCCCCTACGGGGTTGGACCTCCTATGACGTCAGAGGTGTTGAGGAAGGAAATTCGCTGCTCTGTCGTTACCAGCGATGAGGTAGAGGTAAGACCCCGAGCGCTGATCCAAAGAGGTGGATATATATACTTCCANCGGAAGACTTTGTCCACATTCAAGACCAAAGTCTCAGAGCCCACAGATCTCCTAGCGTAGGAGACAGACTCTCTGAGGATCATTGTGTGATAGTTCTGAGCTCTGAAGATTTTTATTTATTTATAACATTTTTCCAAAATTAGGCTGTCTATATATAGAAAATGAAACGAAGAATAGGATCTAGAGGTAAGACCCCGAGCGCTGATCCAAAGAGGTAGGCTTAGAGGTTTGAAGTTTTGGCGGGAAACCATAGTGTCCGCCATTTCCCCCATTTTCGTGGCCCAGAACCGGCCTTTTCACCCTACTAATAGCTTTTAATAACTAATTACTAATTGGTGCGTGTATCGTCAAAAAATAGATAGTCAGATTGGCTTTTTAGTTCTATAGTATTAGTGATAATAGTGCTTTGACGGTGGGGTGTTCCAACTGTAAATTATGTTCAAAATAATAGGGAAAAAAATTTTACTTTAGATAAAATAATAAAGAACTGATACAATGAAGGCGTACTGACATAATCAATGAAATACATAAGACTTACTTTAGTATTGTCAAATAAAGTCACTCGTAATATATAGTGACCCACATATCTATTGAACATTCATTGACTATTGAACAGCTTATAAAAATTGTGGCATTTTCATTGTCAATTGTCCGGTTGCACCTTCACCAAGGAGAACGATAGAGAGAATATATGTGGCGGGGGTGAGATGCTGTGTAAAAAATTTTTTTACTATAAACACCTTTATATAATATAAAAAGAACTTTTATAACAAGTAATGAACAAGTCTTAATAAATATTTAATTTGGTTGTGGTATTTTATCCCACGTAAATTTTAAACAATTAATGAGAGGGAATAGAATAAAAAAATCTGTCTGTCCCAGCCAGGAATCGAACCTGGATCTCCTGCTATCCGGGCCGGTGCACTTGCCAGTTATGCTACTAGACGAGCTAGGTAACACTAAATTCCCACCCCAATAGCGAGAGCCTAACTTACGAGAAAGACGAGAACTTCGATTGTCATACATTTTGTCGACTCTCGTCATTTACTTTAATTTTTTTCTTTATAAATATTTAATTTGGTTGTAGTATTTTATCCCACGTAAATTTTAATCAATTAATGAGAGGGAATAGAATAAAAAAATTGCAAGTGCACCGGCCCGGATAGCAGGAGATCCAGGTTCGATTTCTGGCTGGGACAGATGGATTTTTTTTATTTCATTAATTGTTTGAAATTGTCTTAATTTCTCTTATTTTTATCCAGGTTTATTTGTCTGCTTAGATGACTCGCTCCTGTTTGACAGACTTATTCGAAAACAAGATAGAACGCGTACTGACATTAGACTTGCTCCTCTCCCTCTCCACCATCTCTCTTTCTCTCTCTCTCCCCCCCCCTCCCCCTCCTCTCTTACTCTCTCTCTCTCTCACTCTCTCTCTCTCTCTCTATCTCTCCTCCTCTATCCCTCTCACTCTCTCTCCCTCCCTCTCCACTCATTCTCTCTCTCTCTCCTCTATCCCTCTCTCCCTATTCCCTCCCTTTTCCCCTCTCTCACCCCTTCCTTTTCCTTCTCTCTCTCTCTCTCCCCTCATTCGCTCTCTCACTCCTCCTCTATCCCTCTCTCCCTATTCCCTCCCCTTTCCCCTCTCTCACCCTTCCTCTTCCTTCTCTCCCCCCTCTCACTCTCACACACTCTCTCTCTCTCTCTCTCTCTCTCCAGCATTTCTTGGGGAATGGCGGTGTGCGGTGTAACCTTGTCATATGTATAGTACTTCTTCAGAAATGGAACTTATACAAAAAAAATGTCTTATATTAATAACATATTGTGAATTTATTCACACAACTGTTTTCTGAACTGCTTTCTGCTCAAACCTCTATTCTAGATGTACATATATACACCACAGAGACAATTATTTCCTTCCCGTTTTATCACAGTGAAAATATTTACATTAAGGAGGCAGTGTTTTCTTTATCCGTGATAGGAATACATCCATGCCGACATCCACAAAAAAAAAGAAGATAATTCGTTGAATATTTTTAGTTTCTTGTAGTTCTTTATTGAATTTCTTTTTTTTTTTTTTTATCAAAGATCTATTGCAGGCTTAATTAAAATGTAAAATTTTAGGGTACAAATCTTTTATCAAACATTTGTACATATTATTGACAATAATATGTATTTTTTTCAATAATAATTGTATTTTTCTCATTCAATTAATTCTATATGCTTGAAATTTACATTAATTAAACATAGTTGTAAATTATCTGTAGCAGAAAACGAGTTCATCTTTGAAGAGAAACTTCAAGTTTCTCGGTGAACTAGAAGAATTGTAAAATTATCCCTTGTTTACTAAAACAAGAGATTTACTTTGAAATCGTTTTGGTGTTTTTTCGAGGAATTTATGCAAAAACGGAACTGACCTAATGCCTTTTTTGATATTTCAAATGTTAATCAAGGCATTAGGCCTGTTGATGAGAACGCAGAATGGACATAAAAGTTATTAACCAAAACTTAAATAACTGAAGTTCTGAAAAATTAAATTGATAAAATTTATTGTGTATATTTATTGTGCATCGTAAGCTAAGTGTCTTGCCACAGAAAGTTATAGCATTATGATTTTATTTGTGCTTTTTTACATGTATTATTTTTTCTCTACAATTCAATTATTTCATTACCTATGTATAATTTGCCCTAAAATTTCCTTCATTTTAATTGTTATTAATGTTTTTGGTGGTTTTGTTTTTTTTCAGGTAAGTGGCGCAACTTCATTTTTTGTGAGTAAATCTAGATATTTATTATTTCAGTTTTCTTATATTCATAAATAAAAGCGATTTATCTTAAAATTTATGCCTAATTAGTTGAGGACTTGTTAGGGATTTATAATGCATTTCGTAATCTAAAGGTATTAGCCTATATTTATATTATTAACATGTACATGTACAAAGATCTTTAGTCATTAGTAGGCTAGAGATCATTTTGACAAGGTTTTTGAAAATTCCATTTCCTTTATTTACTCTATTATTTATTTTAAGACTCCAGAGATACTATCTTTGATTGGCGCACTGAGAGACTTCTGGGCTCTGATGTTGAGGTCCTTTATCTTGAAAATCACTTCCCTGTAAAAATGAAGGAAATTGTGCAAAGTTGCAACTTCCATTTGTGAAACAATCTGTCTGGAGAGATTTGTTGGGGAGGATTCTGGCTACAAAACCAAACTCAGTTGAGTCAAATTTCGATTTCAATCATTCATGCTTTGCAAAGATTTAACTAAAGCCTACAATAAGAAAGATATTTAATTAATAGCTCTCTCTTGGGCTTATCTCTCCTAAACGAAAACATGGCTGCTCTTAGTTTACACAGCTGACAGTTTACCCGAGCGTAGTAACTCAACGTACGTATAGTGTTGAACGCATTAATGCGAGGAGTCAGAGCGTGGCTGATGTTAGCTATGTGGGATTTCTCCCGCCGCCCCCCCCCTCCCCCGCTATTTTACACTTCCTCACTGGCAACAGGCTATCATTATCATCCGTGCGAATTTCACAAGATGGACAAGCCAGTATTTTATCGAGCTGACTTTATTGGCTTTTTTTCCCTATAATTACCAGAGAGCGGCTTTTGAAACATGTTCACATAATCCTCATTCTAACTACCTTAAATTAATTTAAAACAACCCATTCCAAGGGGCTCATTCAGAAAATATTCAATAAAATATTTCTACTTATATACTGTATTTTTGGACCAAATATTATAAATTTTTGATTTATTACGTTCTTGAATATAATTAGGGATTGTAAAATTGTATGTACGCTTTTAAGCAATAAAAGTAAAAAAAAAAAAAGTTATAGAAATCTGGGTTGCCGCCAAGCCTTCCAACATCCAACGAATCCAGTCCTTTCAATCCTAAACCCTCCAAATAATCACAAATGCTCCCTATTACGTATCCAATTCCTCTCTACACCACGATTTTAATATTCCTTTTGTTCAGTAATAATTTCTTCCCGCTTCAGCCTTTACCACTGTAAACTGCCATTCCACTAGCACATACCTTATCTTCCAACTCCAACCCCTACAACCCTCCCCGTCGGCTCAAACGAAGATGGCTCCGCGACCTCCTGGGGTCTGTAAATAATTTAAGGGTGGTCACACCTTCTCTCCTCATGTGACTTTCATTAATGCCATTGAGTACCTTAGCAACCAAGGGTTAGAACACGCAATTCGTGACACTCTTCCCTCGTTATCCCCATAGCCCTGAAGAAGGCCTGAAATTCAGGCCGAAACGTTGGTAAAAATAAAACAGGTCTTAGAATAAGAGGAGAGAGATAGGATTAGAAAGGGCAGAGATAGGATAATAAAAAACCTGAAGCAAAAATGATTATCCTAATAAGTAATGGGAATATTCCGAATCTGAATGGGAATATCATCCAAAAAAGAAAAGAACAAAAAAAGTTTTCGGATGAGTCTTTTTGCTTCGTCTATTATTAGTGATAATGTTGAATCATCTGTCTTTTATGAGAAATTACAAATCGCAATCATCTTGATGAAATTATTTTCTCATTCATAAAGCTCTTATTCAGACTAACACCCTTTTTTTTTCTCTCTTTTAATTATATAAACAAAAGAGTATTATTTTTAAGAAGACTTAAAATAAATAAATGATAGAATACTATTATTGCTATTAGAACATTGAATGAAGTGCTCCAACCTTCCTGTTATTTGTTGACGAATCTTATGTAATACATATTATTGGTACTTTGTGGTGTGCCAGTGTCCAATTCGCTTCAAAAAAATAATAGATTAATTTTTTTTAAAAACCGGCTTATCAAATTCAAGAATTTGAATAACCGCAAATATTTTAGTCTTTTTTATTACTTACGAATACTGAATAATCCTAATCCTTTAAGAGAATTATCAAAGATTGATAAATCCCATTCCCATGTAAAAAAAAAGTTTTACAGCCCCAGAAAAAACTCGTGAAATTATTTAATATGGAGGAAAAGATGTCCTTGGCCAGCGAGTATGCGCGGCGATGGTTTGAAAACTTGAATGAAAATATAAGACTCATTACGTTCTACTTTTTGTTTATAACAATAACAAGAATATTGAAGATTTTATAGTGTCTTTTTGAATCCCCTTCCTTCTCATCCGATTCAGTCAACAATTAAAACATCCAATGAGTTGCCGAAATAAGCTTAAATGAGGAATTCTCTATAATATTGATGTGGTTGAGAAAATAAATTTATGTAAAAGTAACGTAATGTGCTGGGAAATAGTCAAAGATAGTGTTATCATACCTTCTTCTATTGTCCTTCTTCATTGGTTTCTGCAAACCATCCTCCGTTGGCGAGCGCTTTCGGACATTGTCCATGCTGGTGGCCGAAAACATGTGTTCACTGTATAGTATAGTGTTGTTTATCACGTTGTCCTGGAGTCTAGGTCAGTCGTCCATTTTGCTTTTCAAATGAATGTCCCCTTACCCCCTCTCCCTTCCTCCGTGGCCGAATAGAAGTGTGGAGATCAGTCGCTAGTTGCCCGCTTACCTCGTTCTGATGGCTGCTGGACTCTCTGGACCATGTACAACACGGCGGTCCTCGCCTCTTCCCCGCCTACTAGAAGGTCAGAGATAATGGGTGAGTAAGGAGTGACAATGATCTGTGGGCTTGAAGGTAATCAAAAGGGAATTGTAAGAGATCTGAAGATCAGTAGAGACTTATCAAACATTCAAATTGTCAATCGAACCGTAGTCCTTGAATCTCTTGCTGCTTCAGTCTGCGATTCTCTTTACAATCTTTATTACAGAAAATAAATGCTAGACAATTTTATTTTACACCTAATATGTTAGGTTTTCGTATTTCAAACAACATGATTATAAATTATTATATTTTGGTCATTTCCCTGCACCATAATCCCCCTTTCTTCAACCCGATATGAATTTTTTCAACGGTTAGGAATGGAATAACAAATTTGGTTTCTTTAGTATCTAAAGTAAGAGGATCACGTTCTCGAAGCTACATTCATAAATATTTTCCCTGATGTATATTCAAATAAAAATTAATTAATAAAAAATAATATTTTATTTCTTTTTTGTTCTGTTCTACTGATAATTAGTTTCCATAAAACAAAAATGATATTTATGGTTTTCCATTTTGTCTTCATCTAAACATCCCTGTTGTAGGATCGGTGAAGAGTCATTGAAACCATAGTCTTATGCTGGCGTGGTTCCCGGGCCTTCTGGGGACAGACCAAGAAAGTTAAGTAGATGCTTAATTCCTTTGGGCAGTTTTAGACATCTTCATGAGGCTCCTTGTGCGTATCTCAGGTGGCTGAGAGTCCATCGACCTAGAAAGGAGTACGATTGCACTTCTGCTATAGGTGTCTGTGGCAACACACGCCCTAAACGGTGGCGGGAATTAAGTAAACATGGGAGAAAGTTTGACGCCAGCATTTCGAGTGATCATGAGGACCTTAATGATGCTCATTAGTATGGCCTCATGATAAAACCATTTCAAAATCGATTTTGGTGAGATTGACACTTTATGAAAGACTAAATAATTAATGAGAGGGAACAGAATAAAAAAATCTATCTGTCCTCGCCAGGAATCGAACCTGGACCTCCAGCAATCCGGGCCGGTATGCTAAATCCATTACACCACAAGGACTTGCTAGTTATCTCATTCAATTCCCTCTACATTAGCGAGAGCCTAACTTACGAGAAAGACGAGAACTTCGAGTTTAAGACGAACTTACTCCGAATCTAAACCCCCGAGTAAGACTAGGGAATATTTCGGTCTTATACTCGAAGGAGCTAACATTGTCGACTATTTGTTTGACTCTCGTTTTTTCCGATATTTCTTTTTTAAATAATGATTTTTGTTCTGGTATTTAATCCCACGTTAAATTTTATACAAGAAATACAGGAGTTGGAGAGATTATCTAGCCTGCCTCGGTGGTGTAGGGGTCAGCATACTTGCCCGGAAAGCAGTAGATCCGGGTACGAGTCCTGGCTAAGGTAGTAAGATTTTTTTTATTCTTAACTCCCTTGCATTTCTTGTATTAAATTTAACGTGGGATTACATACCACAACTAATATCATTATTTAAAATAACTATTGTTGAAGAAATGTTCCAAAAATTATTTTTATTATATCCCAATTAATATCTGAAAAATTAAAAATAATGAATAAGAATTTTGTAAAACTGAGTAGGTTGTAATTTTATATTTTTGAAGTAGAATTCGATAGACAGGAATATTATATTTTTAAAATGATTTTGGGGCATTAAATTAATTTAGAACCTTTAACCGATTAACCGGGAAGTTCAAATTATGCAACGTATCGGGCGCGTATTGTTTCGCTAGGACATGTCAATACATCACGCCCGAAGGCCGTCATACAATAAATGAAAAACTATGAAATATATATTGTTTATTAATATTTTTGAAGTACAAAAGGAATCACAAAACAATTAACAGCAAGTAAACAAAATAGAATTACACAATTGGTACATATAAAAATTCAAAACTCATTTTCTGTGGGATATATTTTAAAACAATTATTAATACATAATAACAATTTTTAGTGCAAGGGAACAAAACAAAAAATCTAACCCCAGCCAGGGCTTTAATTTAAACAGCTTGACAATGTCAGCTCCTCCGACCATAAGACGATATATTCGTCTGCCTCGGAGGTTAGACTCTCGACACTAGTGCAGGGAATTTAATAACTTATCACACTTGTCTCGGTAGCGTAAGTGGTAAATGCACCGGCCCGGATAGCAGGAGATCCAGGTTCCTGCCCTGACTGGGACAGTTAGATTCTTTATTCTGCTTCCTTGCACTAAAAATTGTTAAAATTTACGTGGGATAAAATACCACAAAAAAAAAAAAGATATTTATAAAATTAATACATAATGCTGCAGAACAATTCGGACACCAGTAAGTAGATTCTTTTCTAGCAGCTTTTTTGTAAGACACTCGACATTTCCGGGATTCAGATTTTCCTGTATCTAGCTCTGGAAAATGCCTTTCCACTGTCCGTGATGGTTTAGGTGTAGTAGAGCTGCTTGTGGGTGGGTGTTCACGATATTGTTATCAACTCATTTCTCTTTACACTCTAACAAAAAATGAAGTCTCTAACAAATTACCTTTATCCTTTTTGTACAAAATATATGCCGCCATAGCTCCATCTCCCACATCTACGCCGCCCATATTCTTATTGTAATCGAGGACAACATTAGGTTTTTCTTGACTTCTTCCTCTCTTTTCAATCTTTGTATTTTCGTCATAATGAATTGAATTGAGCAGCAATATGTCCTTATTGCCCTTCCACTTTAAAACCATAAGTTTGCCTTTGTATCTTACAATATGTTCATTGTTCACGTAGGCTTCCACAGTCATCAGATATATGTAAAGTTTTTTCCGGGTTGGACCGTGTAAAGTTTTTGATGGTTGCCGAGCTTTCGCACATCCTGTGATGGCTTCTTCAGGGCTGAATAGAGAATGAGGAATTCTCATTCTCTATTCAGCCCTGAAGAAGCCATCACAGGATGTGCGAAAGCTCGGCAACCATCAAAAACTTTACACGGTCCAACCCGGAAAAAACTTTACATATAATATGTTCATTTTTTTTTTTTTAATCGTTTTCTTTTTATTTCACTGGGGATACTGATTCTATTTATTTTCATTGTCCCAACAACGTCGGTGTTGTTTTGACATAAGAGTCCAGCCAAATGAATTGAAGTATAGAAATTATCTAGGTAAATTCTATACCCTTCATTCGGTAAGTCATGTACTAACTCCAACACAATTCTTGATGATTGTTTTTCTTGTGGGTAAATTGAAATTTGTTTTTCTTTGTGTCCTTTCCTGTTTATAAAATGATGTTTCGAATGTATCCAGATTGGTATTAGATGATTTTAGTTGGGGTTCGGTCAAGGTAGATAAAAAAAAAAAAAAAAAAAATTCAAATTTAAAAAAAGGTGTATTTTTTAAAAAGATTATCTGCCAACGTTTCGGCTTACATTGCAAGCCATCTTCAGGGCTGTCTATCATGAAGGCGAGAGAGGACGTCCTGTCCCTAAGTTCTTATTACCTTGATGATATCAAGATTGGCTTTCACACAAAATGAATAGCTGTATGCCAAATCTAGCACGTTTCGTTGCTATGTATTGCTTACAGAATAAATTCCCTTTCCACAATAAAAGAGACTCGTCGACACATAAGTCTCGTTCAGAAACAAAAAAAAAAAATGTTTTGAACTTTTCAGTCAAATTATTTATAATTGGATCGATTTTGTATGTTTTCTATGAGACGTTTTAGGATCGAAACTTAGATTGTCTGTAAAATGTAACAACTTACACAATAATCCAAAACTGTTTTCGCTCATAGCTTCATGAAAAAAGGGTGTTTCAATAATTCTTCTTCTAGAAAAATAACACTCTAAAGTTGGTTTTCCAATTATCCCTTGTAAAACTGGGAGCTCCAAAAATATCTTCATATTAGCTTCATTTGTATCCTTCCACTTTCGAAGTCTCGAACGTGGTTTATTGGCAAAAAATTGAGCGTCATACAAATTCGTTTGTTCTGTCAGTAATTTTCTAAGGTACTCATGTAAAAACTTCTCTAGATAAAATAAAGGAACTTTTTTTGAAGGAGTGTTGATTGTTTCTCCCGGATGTGCAGAAAAGGGAAATGGTGGCCTTTCTGCATTTTGAGGCACCCATTTTTCAGAGACATCAGAGACGTTGTTGCTAGGACCAACTTCATCAACTTCTTCATTATCCTCACTCTCTGTATCGCTCAATTGTGTGTCGTAGTCAACATCATTGTTAGATGACTCCAATGACGAACTTATAATGCGTCTCCTTCTTTTACTTGCCAGTACATTGAAACATACATCATCATCACTGATATCGCTCACATTCATTTTGATGAGCACTAAAAAAATATTATAAAATGATTGGAAATAAAAATAATATATAATAGAAATATTTTTATAGCCATTGTATGTGTTTGTAAGCAATTAATTAAAATAGATAAATAAAATAAAATAAATGTAAATACATACCTTCTATCACTCACCATAGATAAATTGTTCTGATTCTATACGCATGTCAATTCATCTCGAGACACGCATTGATGACGTTATATCATAGTGGATAGACAAATATACGTCCCGTCCGTTCCAGGGTGCACATTAATTTTTGAGGACGTATTCATATGTCCTACCCGTATCCGATATTGTTTAAGCCTGACGCATTTATACATATTGCTTAACAGGTTAAGGGATAGGCAATGGTTTCAATTCCTTGCTTCTTGGTTATTTGTAATTTAGATTGAGAAGAAGAGGGTTTTTTTTGGTAGGGGGGGGGGGGAAGTATTTTGTTCTACCTTATAATTTCTTTGTAGCGACAAATCTCCTTATCCGTTTAGCTTTTAATTTTAATATTCTAAGTCAGCTATGGAAATCGGACTAAAAATATGTAGGAGAGTTCGTCAAAGTATAATATTTAAAATTGTGTGCACACCTCTTGCACTATAAGCATTGCGGGGTATTCAATGAAGAATTCAAAGTTTTCCTTTAATTAAAAAAAATTAACTATTGTGAACTAATCATCAGTGTTTTTAATATAATTTTGGTAATAAAAACTGATAAAGCAAATTAATCAATATCATATGCTTGACATCACTAATAATAAACTGTACACTTCCACCTCCTTTTCTTCCCAGTTTTGAAGTGGTTTCCGGACGTTTAGTTCCGATGTAAGCCCACATAAGCTCCTGGTGAGACGACTTAACGGCGCGAAACTTGCAGATTGATAAAAATGCATTTATTTGCACCTGTAACACTCTTTAGTGATAAAAACCAGTTTTTATTTTTTTATTTATCGCCCTATCAACTTTACCAAAACAATTTTTAGATATTATTATTGCACTCTTTGTAAAGTATTTTACCAAAAAATAGCTTTGTTATTGTTTTGAATTGCTCTGATTGGAAGTTAATAGAAAATGTTTTACTCAATCTTTTATATTTTGTCTTGGCTGTAAGCATATTGGCAACTGCATATATCACTTTCAGTGGTAATCTTTATCTAATAATCGATATCAAGCGAAGGAGATATTCGTCTTATTTTATCCATAACTGGGAGAAAATCTTTTAGTTGCAATTGTAGTCTATGACAGTTGTTTAACGATTGTTCTTTACTATTGAAAGTTATCAATTTTTCAATTTGAATACTTAACACCAATTGCAAATAGGAAGGAAGATACCACTAGAAATGACGAAAAAGTCGTTTGCTCCAACATTAACAACTTCAGCGATATAATGGGAAGACGCAGTTCGAAGGTCCGAAAAGTCAAACAAAAGAGCATCTGTGCAAACAACTGCTTCGTTCCTCAGTGAAACAGGCTTTTGTTGGAAGGAGTGTTTCGTCAGCTGTATGCCCAACCATAACCAATCACTACACTATTCTGTAGCTAAATATTGGAACCTAAAGGGAATCTCTACTAATAATGGTAGTAAATCATATTTTTCATGAATTCGGTACGAACATGGAGAAAATTTAATACGGAATGCTGAGTTGGTGAACAGGGGACGCCAGTGGGTAGCTACTGGGATCCGTTCGGGTCTCGCAATCCTGGAACTGCGGGTTCAAATCCCGCCTAGGGCATGCTTTCTTTCAACAAATAAAAGCTAGTCCTGTGCCATGGGTGTTTAGAATGGGGTGGCAACCTGTAGATAGCCGTACCTTCCTAGCTATTTCCTATAGTTAGGGGAGGCTCCATGGACCTAAGTGGTTGAAAAGGAAGCTAAAACTTTCTAAAAAAAATGTTGAACAACTAAGTAGCATCACGACCTCAATAGATTCTTTCCATTCTTATTTTGTGGCTGTTGTACGCAACTTAACAGCATTACAGTTCTACAGTACATTTATGATGAACAAGTTGTAACATAACAAGGAAGATATTTAGAAATGTAAGTAGGAGGGTTTCAGCAGCTGGCTTAGAGCCACTCAATGCGCCTCTCTCGCCACAACCAGTTTCTTCCTTGACCTTCCCGACTTTAAGAACAATTTAGTCTTTCTCTATTATCATTGCCAGTCTTTAATTAAATTATTAAATAATACTTAATAAACATGTTTAGTTCAAGCAACGGCGACGTGCAAAGCAAGTGACGGTCCCCCTTCCCCATTACCAACCCCTAAACCTCCGCACTCCACTCTCCCTTGAAAGCAGAATCAGCTTGATTTCTCAATTTTGACAATAGCCCCCTCTCTCCCTCATAACAGCCCTGAAGTTGGCTTACAACGTAAGCCGAAACGTCTGTGAATGTTTTTTTTTTTTTTTTTTTGCTAATTAACTGTTGGACGAAATTTCAGTATATCTTAAATCGTATATCTCCGCGGTCAATATCTTTATCTGAACTTCAATTAACCAGTGGTCTTTTCAACAATGTCTACCATATAAAATTTGGAGAATTTTAGAGTTGTGAGAGAGAGGTTTAGCCACATATTGGAAAGTTAAGAATGTAATATCTCCGCTGTCAAAACCAAAACCATTCAAAAACTAGCTAAATATCAATATACGGAAAGGCTTGCATGCCAGTGTCAAATGGGTTTCCTATTTCATTTGTTAGTCAGCTGCATATAGTCAGATTTACAGAAAACATAAAATAAAAGCAAAATATCATGTCTTAGTTGATGTATTTGTTAAATATTTAAGGCTTACAATGAGAAACTTGATGTGAAAAAGAATTATTTTAAAAAGTAAGAAAAGTGTCAAAGTTTAAAAACTACAATCAAAAATAATAATCTTCCATATTTTAAAAATATTCCTTCCAAAATCATCATAAAAATATTCTGGGTTCTGGCCTCTCTTATAATCATTTTGGGCTTAGAATTATTAATTTTGACTGCCTAATATGATAAGTAATTACAATGATAATATGTATGGTAACATTTGAAAATCAAGGAACTTGATCAAAAGATTTGAAGAGAATATATAAAAGTTACATAAACTTTATTTGTTTTTTACTTTTCTATCCAAATACAATTCACCCTAATTTATAGTGAAATCGTTAAAGGCGAATTATAAGTTTTTGTATTTCTATAATTTAGGTAAATTTCTTCTAATAATTCACAAAACCTAAGGCATAAAACAAGATGGATAATAATAATAATTATATAATTTACTTGAATAGGTAAAAAATACCTAAAAAAACTTGAATGCTTCTAATGATAATTAAAATAATAAAATAAATGTATAAATATTCTCAATAAAATTAACTTTTTAAAAAAAAGTGGATCAAATGTTCATGATGGGATCATAGCCAGTTGACAAGACTACCCCTCTAGCCACCTAAACGCCCTGTCGATGGCTTACAATGACAGCCGAAACGTTGGCAGATGATCTTTAAAAAATACACTTTTTAAAACAAAATTTTTTTTTTCAACCTTGACCGAACCCCAACAAATTTTCTACTAATCAGTTGACTTAAAATATTTAATAATTTGGTTAATTTATTAAATTGATATTAGTTTGCTTATAAAGACATTCACTCAGTTCAGGCTTCACGAATTTTAAATCACTTGTTCACGTTGGCTTATTCGACCCTAAAGAAGCCATCAAATGCTGAAAAAGCTTGTATAAAAACAACTTCCCAACATGATCAAGTTCGGAAAAAGAATTTGTGAACATTTAAATTACTTATTTAAAGGTGGATTTATGTGACGTATGAAATCAGAAATAGAGTCAGGTTGGTGAATATTAAAGAAAATATGTAGTTTCAAAATCAAAAGTATGTTGTTTGCTAAATGCTTAGAATTTTCAGAGATCTACTAATAACATTTATTACAACTATAGCTATTGTCAGATGAGTACCAAGTACCTCTACCATTTAATGAATAGATATATAACTCACTCCCCTTCACCAATAACGGCCGGTGAGTTATTTGCTTATCTCAGAGAGTTATGAGCCTGTTGCTCTTTTGAAGCACCGTCACAGCAATAAAATCGCTATTCCGCTATTAAAGGTCTTAAAGGGAGATGGAGCTATATAAAGGTATATAAAACAAATGTGACCACACATTCTCACAACAGTCGCACAGACTCAGCCCGATTTATTCCAGCAATAAACATTGTATTCCTTTGACTGAAGTTAGACACCGACTATTTGATTGCTAATTTTCTTTTATTGCATTTAAAGAACACGTGATGGCAAAAAAAAAAAAGGTTTTGAGCTTGTAGCAGGTTTAACATTAAGAAATCAAGATATTCACGTTGGTAACATTACTCAGCTTTTTAAAAATTTCAAAAGATCCACACTGGAGAAGCTAGAAATATGTTCTGAGCAATATTATATATATATAATATTTGTTTGTACGAGATCTTGTGTTCGAAGTTTTTAAAATAAAGAAAACAAATTCGGTTTTTAAATTCCTTTTGTAAAACGTTGGATAAGTTTTTTAGTGGCTGAAATCAGTCGAAGAAAAGGAAAGGGCTTAGAATAAGACAAAAATTTAAAATATTAATATCTTTCTTATCATTAGCGTTAACAAAAATTGTTTAGAACAAAATATTTAGAAAATGTAGTGTTTCATAATATTTATGTGTCAGTAATATATTTCCAAAAAATGAGTATTAAGCAAGATATTTAAGAATGTAATTTTAGGTGTTGGGTGGGCTCTCTTATTTTTTTTTATATAATATAGAAACCGAATTCTATATTTAGGTTTTTCTTTGCGAGAATTTAAAAATTTATAATTATAACTTTGTTGTTATTTGAGTTATCAAAAACTTTGAACACCACAATAGGTGTGTAGAATATAATTCTTAAATCAAATTTGAATAAAGTTTCCATTCGGCAAAGCTTTTTACGCCTATTCTTTCCTTCGGATTGTAAATTAAATATCCTTATTTACTCATATGCATAGAAAGTATATACAGAAAACAGAAACAGCGGCTGCGATATGTAGTAATCAACAACAGGTTGGATAGAGAGCGTAGTGCACACACAAAAAGAAAAAAACCACAAGGAGCAAAATTTTCTGGGATCTCTGGCCCTTCGTCGGTGAGGAGTGAAGAGGGACTAGACTGTGGGTATTGTGTAGCGGAAGGGACTCAAAGGAAGGGAAAGGTGTTTGGTTTTCCCTAATCTATATATATATATATTTCCGGGAT
>KZ807148.1:423238-437687 GCA_000696205.2 Oncopeltus fasciatus
TTTTTTTTTTTCTGTGTTAGCCTCCCTTGCAACCACTAAGGGTCATTGGAGGGAGGGGCTATCTACAGGTTGCCACCCTATTTTAAACACCCATGGCTCAGGACAACCTTCTATATTATAAATAAAAGATTGACCTGGGCGGGATTTGAACCCGCGGCGTCAGGATTGCGAGACCCGTACGGATCCCCTGAGCTATCCCGGCGCCCCAGACTCTTCTTTAATTCCTCTTAATTGTTTTCAGCCAAAATCAAGAACGTTAAAAAATTTGCAAAGCGATTTCCAATTAAAGTATTTCGTTTTTATAATTTTAGTTGGGAGGCCCAAAACAACTATGAATTTAAACTCGTAAATGTCTTCCTTAACACGCGTTTGTAACTATTCGATGGAGTAAATAATTGGAGTTTTGTGAAATTTTGACAACATTTTTTTAAATCAAAATTTGTATTTTTTTTTACCAATCCGAAAAATTCGAAAATACTAGTTTGTAGTATTTATTTAGGAAATAATATTCTCAGGGAAGGGTTTGAATGTAAAAGAGAATGCTCTTAACGAGGAAAATAGCTTCTAAATAAAAAGTAATTTTGAAAATCTGATAATATATTGAGGGATCTATCTGAGTTTCTAATTTCAATATAACTATTTAGTAACTCAATTACGAGAAATTCGCTTATTTATTAATTTGAGCTTAGTTTACCTCTTCTTCAACTGGAGTTATTAAATGAAATTATTCCCTACACGGTCAAATAATCCTTTAGAACTCCTGCTCAAAGATGGGTCTTCCACTTGCGTAACGAGCTTTGGCGAAATCACTAGAGGGAGACGTCTGCTCTGTTTACGTAGGGGCTCGCCCACGCACCCCTGAATTTCGTTATCTCCCACGCCACCCACACCCCGTTGCCCTTCTCCCTCTGTCGCACAAGATCCAGGTTCTTCCAGCCTAGATATCGCCTGTCACAAGTGTTCCTGGAACAGGCACGTTCCCCGTGACCTTACAGACAGGTCGCAGGCATCACCTACCATGATTTCCCTAGACCAACAATCAAGCTATTCACACAGATTAGCCGTACAATCCTATGTGAACATGTGACAGTATCTAGACAAGATACTGAGATCTGGTGCAGCGTGGATGTGTACTCATCAGTCGTCTGAAGATCCCTCTTACTCCCCACTAATTCCAATCAGTTAGAAACTTGTAACCACACAAAATGTTTTCCCAATCTTGGTTTTTATAATAACATGTATCCACTGTATTTATAATAACCCCTTCCACATTATATTTTTTATGCATCTGATTAATCGTCAGGGTCAAGGAAACTCTTATAAATACCCGCCATTAATTTTTATTCTCCATTTGCCACACCATTGTTTGATTTTTTCGATTTTTAAGAACGGGTGATCTTATAGGTTTTTAGAAGCAGTTTTAGGAGGGTACTTGGATGGGTAGGGATATCAGCAGTGTAGAGGATGAATAGGATAGGTCCAAGCACACAACCAACAACAACTTCCGCTTTCACTTGGTATAAATGGGAGTAATGTAATCCTTGCCGAACCCTAAAGAATCGGTTGGATAAGTCAGACTTAAGGATAAGGTAAGTGTTACTAGGATGTATGGATTTCAGTTTAAACAGGAGACCACTGTGCCAGACTCTATCAAATACTTGGGAAACATACAAAAAAATGTCCTGGGCAGTACTCTTTGCGCTCAAGGGAAGAGGAGATATAATCTACGACGCGAAACACTCGCTGCACAGTAGAATGCTTACTTCTGAAGCCGAACTGATGATTTGGGAGAATATCGAAGGGTTCAATAGAAAGCAGCATTCGTTTAAACAATATTTTTTCAAAAAAACTTTGAAAGTGTAGGAAGGAGACTTAAAGGACGATAGGATGAGGGGTTATAAGGTGATTTTCCAAGTTTGGGAAATAGTATTATATCAGAATATTTCAGGAGGAGAGGGAAGTGGGTAGTTCTGAATATGCAATTATAGATGTAGGTCAAGAATACAATTGCCTTTTTGTGACGATTACGAAGAATTTGGCTGGTGATTAAATCATACCCGGGCGATTTGCGCTTAGGCAGATGAGAGATTAAATACTTGACCTCGGAAGGTGTTACTGCCTTCAGTGGCAAGGGCATAAGTAATGGCATGTAAAGAAACTCCTCATTCTCCATAGCATTGGAAAGGTCTACGGGATCTGAATGAAAAGTAAATGTTTGCTTCAGGTGCTGGGCAAACATTTCGGCCTTGTCTTTGTCAGAAGAGACCCAGGAACCATCTCCTGGACGCAAGGGAGTGGAAGCTTCATGGCTCTTAAGGATTCAGAGAGTAGCAATCCAAAGGGATTTGTCTCCTGCTGAGAGGGTTTAAAGATAGGCATTAAAGGCCTCATTTCGTAAGACACCTAAATTTTGTTTTACGAGTCTGGAAAGATGATTAAAGTCTTTGCGGTCTGAGGGGTGTCTATATTTTTGAAACAATGCTCTTGAGCGGCGTTTCGCTATGATGAGCATTTTAAGCGAATCTATGAGTGGTTTTTGGGATTCAGAAGAGTATTTGATAAATTTTGGTTTGAGATTAGCCATATACATGCATTGCTGAACGTTTGTGCTAAAGGAATGTACAGCGTCATCTAGATCATCGTAGTTTCTCAGAGAGATACCGAGGTCAAGTGACTCTTCTATGAGAGTTCTAAACAAGGCTCAGTTGACTGGATCATTAATGAGGGAGGGAGGTAATTGTTTATGAATAGGAATCAGGGGTAACGTTAGGAGAACTGGGCTGTGGTCAGAGAAGAGCTAGCTTAAGTTTTAAGCTGGATGATGGAAAGGAGTAAGGTTTTCGCAAATGAAGAAGTCTAGGATTTCAGGAAGGCGGTTCAAGTCAGAGGGCCAATAAGTTGGAGAGGAAGGACTAATTAGGCTGTGATTTAGGGATGATACCGCATTATACAAAGCACGGCCACGGGAGTTGGTCGTTCTAGATCCCTATTGCAAGTGTTTCGCATTATAGTCTCTACCGGCAAGGAAACGGGGACCCAGGTCTTTGAGGAAAGTGGAAAACTGTAGTGATTGTTTTATTTGGAGGACTATACACTGCTGAAAGTGTGATAGGATAAGAGGGTGTGGAAATGAACACTGATGTTGATTGAAGGGACTCTTTGGAAGTGGAGGGTAAGATATGATAGGTTTAGGATTTCTTGATAAGAAGTGCAGTTCCACCATCTCCGGATGGATGGTCTGTCCTATAATTGTGGTAGCCAGCAATTTTTAGATTATTTCGTTTAGTTAGTCTTGTTTCTGTCAGTAATACTATGTCTACGTTTTTGTTATGAAGTACTAGTTTGACTTCGTCTGTATGCCGTTAGCGTTCCATAGAAGTATAGTAAATAAATTCTTGGATTGGGGATTCATGGTTTGGGAGTTGGTATGGTCATTTTTGTGACCATTTTGGTCAAAAGGGATAAGAGTGGTGTAATGAGGGAGTTAATTTGTGAGAAGAAGAGTGAAATAAGGTGTACACATCATTTAATAAGGACGGAGTCGGGACGTTGGGGATAGGTTGTGGTAAAATATTGCTCACATATTGTAGTTCTGAATTGGCGGTGGGAGGAGGGATGTGTGAGGTGGTTGGCCGTGATATACGTTGTTGAGGCTGAGGTGGAGGCTGAGACGAGGTCTGTGGCTGAGGTTGCTGTTGCTGGTAAGGCTGGCGTCAAGTTCAAGATAGAGATCTAGCCCTGGGTTGTGGGCCCGCCTGGCTGGGTTTCTCTGTTGGCTTCTGTTCTTGAATGACAGATCGATAAGAGACACCTGGCTGAACAATTCTTGATGGTGGGCGCAAGTTTCGGTTTGCAGGTTGCTGCGATGATACTTGTTGATTGTATATTTTTTGTTTGATCTACTTGTATACATCGCAGCCCCTGTAGCTGGCAGGATGGTTTTTGGACCAGTGGGCGCAAGTAGCAGGTTCCTCCCGTCTTTTTTGGCAGTTGCTGGTGTGATGCGGACCGCCACATTTAACGAACCGCGGGTTGTAATTGCAGCCGGCTTTTGTATGCCCAAATTGTTGTCAATTATGGCACTGGAGTACCTTCTTTTTTACGTAGGGCCTCTCAACTTTGATGATTGTTCGGCACAGTGCTGAAATTGAATATATTTCTTGAACATTGGGCGTTTTTTCAAGATCTATGAAAAACAGTGGTAGGGGTGACTTATCTGTTCCTCTTCCCTAAGTCAGTGAGCTCTTCTTTGATGTCATCGATCGGTGTAATGTGGTGGAGGTTCCTAATAACTACACGTGGTGTCCTCTCTTCTTTTACCTGGTACGTGTGGAACTGGGCGTTTACTGATTTCAGGTAGCGTACTATCTCTCTGTAAGAGTCTGATGAGGATTGATTTTTTTGTCTGTCTTTCGGCTCATACATATGTATTTTCCACGACCTACTTTCTCATCCAGTTGTCTGCACATCAGGCCAAAATTTGAAATGTTTTTAACGAACATTGGAGGGGGCTTTGATACTCGCTGTGAGGTTTCAGAGATCTCCATGGTCTCTTCATTAGAGAGCTCATTGAATGGGTTCTCTGTGAAAAATAGTGAAGTCTCTGTGATCTGTGAAGTAGTGGTCTGAGCGGGGTCTAACGACCCGGTATCGGAGGGTGAGACTGTTGGTTGATGTGGGTTATTAACCGGCGATGCAGTTCTACTTGTGGTGGAGGTATGTATATTTTCATTTAGGCTGGAAGATGATGGTGTCTTCGTAGTTCTATTTTTGTCTTGTTTTATTTTATTTTTAGGGGGCGACATTTGTGAGCCTCCCGCTGAATGAGGGCGCTTTCCTTTCATTGCTATTTTTTTATGATGGTAAGCATCTCCCATTACGTAATTAATTTAAAAAAAAACAGTAGATGTAAATATTTACTGCTCTTTATCGCTAAGCCGGGGACCAAGCAGAGATTAGTTTATCTGCTTAGCCGATAGTGTAAGCCGGCCGATAACAGCCTGCTGGCTGGGAGCTGGAGGGGACGCGCCTGACCAAGCACGTCTGCCTGTATGCTCTTCGCTACTAAAGAAAAAAATTGAGTATTTCACTCACTTGCTGTGGGCCTGTTCCTCGGTGATGTTCCTCGAAGCTTCGTCAACGTCTTCAGGCTGGCTACATCTTTAACTGTGACCAGTTTGGTATCAACTGAACACTTAATCACTTCAAAAGAAACAACTGCAGAGAGCTAACAAAACACGTCCTCTCTCTACAATGGCTGCTGTCGAATTCGATAAATTATTAGAGGTTTTTGTTGGGGTTCGGTTAAGGTAGATTGGTAAAATGTGTATTTTTTTAAAATTATCTGCCAACGTTAGATAAATAAAGTTTTAAATTATGTTCTGAAAATTTTACTTTCGTGTATTTAATTTTTTTTCTCTCATTCTTATTAAAATTTGGTACTATTCCCTCCTTTTTTATTTCTTTTTTTTTTTTTTTTTTTGCATCTTAGTTATTTTTGCAGTAAGTTTTTTTGTTTATTTAAATATAAATAAACTTGATTTTCACTCATTACGTTTTTATTACTTGTTGGGTAGCTAATATCTGTTTATTCGACACTTGGTTTGTCTATTTTTAGGATATTCTGGAAGAAAATAATTCAAGAATTAAAATATGAAGTTGACTCCGCTTTCGAGAATTGCAATCTTTTCGTTAGGGATCTATAATATTCCAGAGGAAAGTCTAAAGGTGGAAGGGAGTAAAAAGCTTTGCCCCACCAGGCAAACTAATCCGTAATATGCAATGGCTTAATTTACTTGAGAAAAACCTACCAACAGCAAATGAACAGAGTCCGGCTGGTTGGAGCGTTACAAAACAGTCTTGTTTGTCTTGCAATCTGTGTATTTATCCCTCTGTCTGAAGAACCCCTACTAGCAGATATATGCTAAGCCAGCTGTTAGGATCTGACGTAGTTGTTCTCTAGGAAGTGCAGAAACCCTGCACTAGTGCAGTGCTCTCTAGATATCGACCGGGAACTGATGCACTGGAGAAGGCACTGCAGTCAGGCGTCTGCAGGTCAGTCACTGCAGTGCCTACTCAATACTCCTTAGTGTCTGTTTCCTTCCTTGTCTTTCTGGACAAGACTTTGTGTGAGGGAGGGAGAGAGAAGTCCTATTCCCATAACCTTCATCTTACCTTTTCCCCATCACCAGTATTTATCCCTCTGTCTGAAGAACCCCTACTAGTAGATATATGCTGAACCAGCTGTTAGGATCTGACGTAGTTGTTCTCTAGGAAGTGCAGTGCTCTCTAGATATCGACCGGGAACTGATGCACAGGAGAAGGCACTGCAGTCAGGCATGTGCAGGTCAGTCACTGCAGTGCCTACTCAATACTCTTTAGTGTCTGTTACCTTTTCTTTCTGGACAAGACTTTGTGTGAGGGAGGGAGAGAGAAGTCCTATTCCCATAACCTTCATCTTACCTTTTCCCCATCACCAGTATTTATCCCTCTGTCTGAAGAACCCCTACTAGTAGATATATGCTGAACCAGCTGTTAGGATCTGACGTAGTTGTTCTCTAGGAAGTGCAGTGCTCTCTAGATATCGACCGGGAACTGATGCACAGGAGAAGGCACTGCAGTCAGGCATGTGCAGGTCAGTCACTGCAGTGCCTACTCAATACTCTTTAGTGTCTGTTACCTTTTCTTTCTGGACAAGACTTTGTGTGAGGGAGGGAGAGAGAAGTCCTATTCCCATAACCTTCATCTTACCTTTTCTCCATCACCAGTATTTAATACCTTCATTATCTATGTGTACCTTTGCACCCGCAGATACCCATCTCTAACCACCCATTAGCTGTAAAATATTTTATTTATAATAATAAATTATAATAATATTTATAAATATTCTTAATTTAGCTATATTTATATTACTACTATTGCTCTTATAAACTGTTTGTTGTAAAGTATAAAAATAAAAATAAAAAAGCCCTAAAGGCTGCCTCCCATTAATTTTTAGTAAGAAACGAAACTATGTATTGAAAAAAAAAATTGTGTTCATTTTGAATATAAAAGGGTCTATTTGTGAATTTTTACACGTTCTGTACAAGTTCAAAGGAATAGAACCTGGTATTAGTGAGCAGTGTAAAGCATAAATTTCCAATTTTTAATTACCTTTTATAACATTGAAATATTCATAAAAGAAAATAATAATAATTTGTTTAGCTAATTATGTTCTCCCCTCAATTTTTTTTCTCAATTAATTGACGATCACAATAATGATAGGTATTTCATCAGTATAAATAAAGGGGAGAAAATCATCCAATGGTTTTTTTGCTACATACTTATATAAGAATAAATTATTTTATAATTAAATATCAATAAATTTAATTGTATATAAATTAAATTGTTGTATAATCTATAGGTATATCAATGTATAAATTGAAATGCCTTAAGACTTATATTTACAATGAATAGCATAGTTATCTTACAGGGCGACCCCACTGCAAAACTAGGCCCAAATACCTTCTTCCGGGATAACTGCACCGATTGTGTAGCATTCCCTGTTGAGAAAAATCATAAATAATTCTTTAGAAAGAAAAAAAAAGGGATGGGGCCGTAGATGGGAATCTGCAGAGTTCGTTGCACAGACTCCTCCAATGCCACCCTAGTATGTATTTTTAAATTTATATTTCTGAAAATACCTGAAGTTCAGAGGCTGCTTTTCTCTCAAAGAGATTTCGTAATTTTGATGTACAAAAACTATAAAGTCGTTTACTCTAAAAAATAAAAACCATGTCAACAACAAACAATTAATCCCTCAAGGCTTACTTATTGGTCAGTATTTTCTCAGAATTCAATTTTTTTTTTTTTTTTTTTTTTTTTTTAACTTACAGTTAATATTTAGTTCTTCTAAAATATATTTTTTTACAGAATAACATACGAAACGCGTCCGTTTCAAGTATCAGATTAATTGAAATTATTACTTTTTTTGACAACTATAAATTTCTCTTCTGTTCTTCTGCTTATTGGGATTTTATTTATGTATTGAGGAAATAGTGGATTATGCTGTAAAAATAAAAGTTATTTTCAGAATAAGATATGATATAATGCAATGGAGTGTATTTTCTATATAATTAAGAACATTTACTGATCTGATAAAAACACCATACTATAATATATTAAAACCCGCGATTTTTTATAGTATATTTCCTGTAGCGAAATTCAATATTTAGTCATTTTTTTGCAAGCTTCAGAATGAACAAGTTTTTTGTTGGAATAAGAAAAGGGGAAGGGTATAGTAATTTGATTCTCAAATTGATAATATTGATGTCTTATTTTTTATTTTTTTTAGTATAGTTTAGACTGTATGGTGTATGAGTTCGGACCCATCAAGTTCTTCAAACTTTTCTTTGCCTCGACGGGAAGTGTAAGAACGAGTATATCTTGTTGGAACAAAACTTATTTTCTGTTGCTCAAAGCAAGATAACGTACGGACAACTTCACATACAATCTTATCAATTGATCGCAGTTGAGTTCAGAATTCATAGAGCATCCACTAGGAATTAATTCCTAACACCTTCAAAATTAAAAAAAAAAACGCTTAGCATGGATTTTTTTTATTGCCCTTTAGCAGCAAGGGAAAAAGATTTTGACCGCGATCTAGCCATTGCTTACGGGTATGCGAATTTACCCCGTAAATCTCATTTTCATCACAAGTGACGATTTTTCACTAAAATCTTATTTCAGAAGGGTTTTTCAATAAATTTCCACAAAGTTCTAACCTCTTTGCTTGCTGAGGAGTAAGTTCGTGAGCGACTAGAGAGTTGATGGTGACTTACAGTATCTTTTGCACGCCACGCTTCCTGGTAAGTTGGCGAGTACTTGTGGACGGATTTGACTCAACAGCTTCCTCCAGAACCTCATCAATGTCCATTAATGGCCTCCCGGAGACCTTCTTCCTTTCCAACGTCGTATCTTGCTGCTAAATTTTTCAAACCAACGCCGCACAGTGCGCTGTTCAAGGACACCTTCCCCCTCACATTTAATTATTTCAGGAGTTTCTTCAGCGGCTGTGATTTTTTTTTCCCAGTAAATACTTAAAATTACGGGAAATTAAAAGGACACTGTTATATTTTTTTCTTTGAAATAAATAACTAAACTGAGGCTTTTTTAAAGAAGTAAATAACAAGCTTGGATAATGCTCTAAGGGGATTATTAAGTATTGGTAAGTGTTAAATAGGATTAAACATTTAAGGTCCCTTGACATCTTGAATTCGGCAAAACGGTTATTTTTTGTATACCTCTTTCTTTTAAAAATGGGAGGGCCCTTGAAATTTTTAGGTTATGTTAGTTTATTCTACTTTAAATTCGTTTTATGAATGAGATGAAGACGGAAATTGTTCGACGAAATATTTATTGTTATTGAAAAATGGAAGCAACGTCTAATGGTACTTCTAAAAGTGTGTGGGATTTCATGACTTTGGAAAGATCAAAAGCAATTATTAATTAATTATATTAGTGAAACTTTCGCTAATTTTAAGCAAGTTCAACGCGACTGACATTTTGATTTCATTATTATTTTCCCGGGATGTCTGATTGAAGGCATTTAACTATGATTAAACTTTATCTTTGCGTCAAATAGTGTGAGTTACATTGTGAATTGTTGGAGTAGACTGTAGTGATAACAGCTTTAGGAAGTGATAAGGAGGCTGTCGCAAGCCTGGGAAATCGAGGAGTACTGGGAATTGTGACGTCATCGAGTGACTAAGGCCGGGCCTTACTTTCAGTCTTCCTCGTCGCCTACTCATGAACGGCACGCTCCACCCCGGACTTCATCCCTCGCACTTGAGTGAGTAAACTATACGTGCACATCGCTCTATTCTCTCTCATTGTATTTCTCTTCTAAAAGAAAATAAATCTAGGGCTTCTCACTCTTTATTTATTTCCGGACGAGCATATGGTTAAAAATTATTAAATACTTTCTAGCTGTGTCAAGTAAATAATCTAAAAGGTTATTTCCACTACCAATGAATATAGAATTATCATACCTTCTATTATCCGACTTCATTGGTTTCTGCAAACCATCTTCTGTTGGTGAGCACTTTCGGACATTGTCCATCTTCGTGGCCGAATACATGTGTTCACTGTCACTGTCTGTATTACAGACAGTGATATATACAGACAGTGACAGTGAACACATGTATTCGGCCAAGAGGATGGACAATGTCCGAAAGCGCTCGCCAACAGAAGATGGTTTGCAGAAACCAATGAAGACGGAGAATATAAGGTATGAGAGTTTACTACTTTCTTATGAACTAACACTTTATGGAAGTATGTTTTAATTATTTATGTACGAGTAAATTATTTATACATGATTACTTAAACCAATCAAATTCATGGATACTTGATTTCGGCTATAAATGTTATTTCAGGCAGAGTAATTCAGTTTCAGTGATATTTTAAAAGAATTATTTGATATTTTTCAATCTAATATAGTTAATTGGGCGTCATGTCGTCCTAATACTGTCACAGTTCAGACGAAATAGAAACAAATGACCATTTTTCATGATAATGTCAAGACCTGAAAATGTCATGAAAATGGGATCCTGGTGATGCGGCGTCTTCTCTCAATGTAAGCCGAAGCGTTGACAGATAATTTGTAAAATACACGTTTCTAACTTGACTGAACCCCAACAAAAAACATCTAATAATAATATCTGTGGTCAAAGCATTCTCCATCTTATCATACTTATTGTCAACACCACATCTTTCGTTAATATCACAGTTTTAGAGGACGATACATACATATTTCTTCTGACAAAAAGAAAAAATGGTTTTCGTGTGACTCAAATAGTGTAACTAATTAAGCGATTGTAATTTTTAATGAGAATGATAATAGTTTATAAATTTTAGCCTCGTTATATGGAATACACTTTTTTAGATAATCATAATAATTATATAATACTACTAAGGTGAGGTGGAAAATTGTTTCCTGCTTGAGTAGCAGGCATAACTGTCTAATATAAGGAGACATACTATTCTATTTTGCCTAATTCACCAAATTCCAGCACCTGACAGAAGTCTATGGGGAGTTTGAAATACTTGGCGTGTACGTGCCTGTGCGTGCGTGGATGCAAAGGAAATTACCAACACAGGTAACTAAAAGAATCTTTTCGTAGAAATGTCGAAGGATGCAAGCAATTTTGTTGGGCAAGTAACGTCTTTTCCTGTAGGCTTCAAGGGAAAAGCAGCTGCCACGATTTTCCCATACTTGGAGTACATCCTGCCATGGCTAATTCACGAGTATGAAAATGCAAGAAGCCATACGAATGATAATTTAAATGACTTCCTGATTCCCAATTCTCAAGGGTTTCTAACTTAATATTAAAATTTTCTGTAAGCTCAGTAAATTGGTGACACGTGACTGGTTTTCTGGAATCGATTACACTAATTCCATGATTTTCATACTAGAAATGTCTGATCTGTACACAATATTGTGTAAAACTGGATTCATGAAACGTATGTATGTATTTTTCATGAGTGAATCATGTGATGAAGAAAAATATTACTTTTCAAAAATAAATCCGTTACTCAATTAAGTCTTCTAGTTAACGCAAATTCTTTAATATCACAAGAAGTTTTAAAGATGGAATCATAGATCTTCTGAGCTGGCAAGCTGTAACAAATTACTGAAGGACCCAAGTCTACTTTACTCTCTCCCACATTAATAATCACAATAAAACTCATAAACTTGTATAAATATGTCCATTGTACCATTTTCACGATAGATGTTAATGTGGGTAAATCCATATATATGTAGATATCTACTTCCTTGTATTTGTACAAATGTTATCACCCAGCTTTTGGCCAATGACTGTCACCAAGTGCTTGGTGACACTTTGACTATCTACCCTCATCTAGTACCTAACAAAAGCGTCCACCTAAAATGGTGAAAATCATTTATGGGAAAACAATATCATAAAAACAATTTAATATTTTCCATTTTATTCTACAGTATGTTTAGTTAAGGGAAATCGCCTGGGAAAGATGGATATTTGGTGGGGGTAAGCGAAGATGCTGAAACAATAATTCATTTCGTGACGTCAATATGGCCATGTGTTCAATGGCCAATCTCCTCCGGCTAGCAGTGGGTTTCCAAAGTCTTACTTCCATGTTTAAATACCAACTTAAAAACATGGAAAAATAAAGTAAACACTTACCTTTTCCAATCCTGTACATTAATTATTTATTTACGATCAGGAATAAATTTTTGGTATTACTGTAAAAAAAAAAAAAAAAAAAAAAAAAAAGATTTGAATTAAAACTATTGGACATTATTCAAAAATGTACATTAACTTTTCTCATGCTGTTTCAGCTTAAGGCCATTTGAATAAAACCCAACACAGAAATAAATATTAATTTTATTTGTGGTTTTTAATCCCACGTAAATTTTAACAATTTTTAGTACAAGGGGACAGAATAAAAAATATATCTGTCCCAGCCATGACTCGAACCTGGATCTCCTGCTAACCGGGCAAGCGCGTTACCAATTACGCTACCGGGAGAGACAGATAACTTATTAAATTCCCAGCACTAGTGTCGAGACAGTCAGTTCCTTCGATCATAAGATGATGTATTCGTATTTCTCGTAGGTTAGACTCTCGACACTTATCGTAATTGGATAATGCGCTTGCCCGGTTAGCTGGAGATCCAGATTCGAGCCCTGGCTGGGACAGTTAGATTTTTTATTCTGTTCCCTTGCACTAAAAATTATCTAAATTTACGTGGGATTAAAGACCACAAAATAAATAATATTTATTGTATTAGGTAACAATAAATTATTTTCTTAATAATCCAATGGATTATTTGGAATGGCCATTATTGGTGACAATTTGAGAAGACGATTAAGGATGATAAAGCTTGTCTATTAGGAACAGTGAGAGGTTATTAGATAAAGCAATTACGGATGCCAACCTGAGATGATGATTGGGGATGATCATATTAATTGTATCCATGGGATGGCTACTATGGATACAATCTTGGAAGACGATTAGGGATGACTAGGAAAGACTATTAGGGATAGGNTATATATACATTATACACAGCAACAAACAAAAATTTGAAAAATAATTGTACAGTTATAATATTCAATAGGTTTTTTAGAACACTAATAATAAATTGTCTTTATTTTAAAATTTTTTGACACACACAGTATGTTTATATGTACACACACAAGCACGCACGTACACACACACACATATATAATATTACATCACATTCACATCGCCTCGCGTCATGCACATCACATTATATTTTTTACTTTTGAAGGGAAATATTGTTATATTCTCCTAATTAGGATAGAGACACTCTAGGTGGAGAGCCGTAAGAGGGGTAGTTCTATTTGAGCTTGTCAGTCTGCAGGAATGTAGGTTCTACAAAATGGCGTAAGCTGTTCCAGACTGGCGGGGAGCGACTGACCTCCGCGACAGGAATGGAAGGAAGGGATCAGCTGTTGCCATCTCGGTGACGGGCATTTCCGGAGCTATATTTTCCCGAGAGAGTCGCCCCCTTACCCCGTCCTTCTGTGAGGGAGGCGGCACACACCACTCCGTCTCCATTCCACTACGTCGTCACTTACAGAGTACCAGCACTCGGGATGTAAACTCGAGCATCCCTTTCTCTTCCCGGATATATATGATGAGAAACTAAGTATTCTGAGGAAGTTATGCATAAATAACCTCAACATTTCACTCTGAAATAAATATGCTATAAATGAGGATAGGTGGGTGAGAGAGAGAGAGGGAGTGTGTGAGTACGAGGGGGGGGGGGATAAGAGAGCGATTTAAATCTCTAAAGCAATTGAAATAATTCACAAGTAGGTCATATAGCTGCTAGATCACCTTTCTTGTGAAGTGAAAGGAAATGTATTTTTCCTAAGAGCCCTGTAGTTGCAGCGGGCCCTGAGAAGGTCTGTTGGAAGTAATTCGATAGTGGACGCTGAAGGCTGATCACTGTCAAATTAAGGCTGAATGAAAGAAGGGGGAACCTAGATACATTTCTTGTTGAATTTCGCTTCCCTGCAAATAAAAGAATTGTATTGTGTGCCTGTTTCTCTTGGACTTATATCTGTTTTCATTAGTGAAACTAGCTGATGGTTCAACTACATTTTCCCGTCGCTTGGGAACAACGGTTCTTCAGTTTCAAAGAATGGAACAGTGATACAGACCAGACTCTCTGGTTATTTTACACCTCCTGTGCCTGTGTAAACGATTTGGAGGACAAGTTTGCCCCTGAGAATACAAATAAATTGTAGAAAATTAAATCCCCAATTGTAAAAATAATTCAAATTTAATTGTAAAATATCTGTCTTTATATATGTGTATATAATGTGTGTGTATGTGTGTGTGTGTGTGTGTGTCTATATATATATATATATATATATATATATATATATATATATATATATTAA
>KZ807148.1:450867-462213 GCA_000696205.2 Oncopeltus fasciatus
CACCGGCCCGGATAGCAGGAGATCCAGGTTCGATTCCTGGCTGGGACAGATAGTTTTTTATATTCTATTCCCTCTCATTAATTGTTTGAAATTTACGTGGGATAAAATACCACAACCAAATTAAATATGCATAGCTTATTTACGTTTGTTAAGTTAATACTTGGTTATTGACCACTAAAAGTTATTAAATATTATTGATACGTACTTTTAATTGAAAGAAACACTTAATACCATTTGTTCTCGCGAAATTGGTTAAAAAGTTTTATTCGTGTTTTATAAAGTGAGTTTTTCTAATAATCTAAAACACATTCCAAAATAAAAAAAATTTCTTTTCACGATTGTTAGGGGATTAGCAGAATCATCAATTCAGATCATTTTTATGTTGGTTTTTTTAAGTCTTCAAGTTACCTATTGACCTATTGTGCCAAAGTTAGAAGTCACTCTGTACTCAAGACTTGCAAAATGGACTCAAATAGACGCCTCAGAATTCTTATCCGCGATAGGTACTTTGGTGGCATGAGTCCATGAGGTTCCAGAGAGAGTCAAGTTTGCAAAACGTGAGCTTAAATTTAAATGTGATAGATAAAAGTTCCCTCCACTTACTGTTGCGTCATTGAATTATTGTTATACGTATCGTAGCTAATTCATAATTTTCTAAGCCAATTGCTATTATATTGTTTTAATAGTTATTATTAACAAATCAATTTATTCTCTAATAGGACTTCTTCAGTGTAACGAACTCCACGTATTTCTCGTATACAACGTTTCCCGGAATTAGTTAGGTTTAGCTATTACCATTGTCCTAAAAAAAATTTAATGATAAAGATCTATTATGTCCTAAAAAAAATCTAGTCATTCACTTTGATAGCCTCACACTACTTTTGAAAAATCTTTTTTTGCCACCGAACCTGCACAGGGGAAGCTGAAAGTGTAATACTTTGAAGATTATTATTATGTGTCTACAAATGAAAAGATAAAAATAATTAAAATTCTGCTCGTAAGATTCTTTTCAAAAACTTTTAAGTTCGTCTTTGCTAAAATATACAAAAAGCTAAAATTAAAAAAATTAATTTTCCTTTTCTTAGTAACCTTAATTAATTTATAAAACATATGTTAAATTTAATTCCCTTAATAATTAGTAAGATTATTAGAATGTGATTGGGAAACGCAAGCTCTTTTCTTCATACACAGCCTAGAGCCAGACTTAGTGAGCTTAATGACCTCATTCTCCATTCTTCTTGTGAAATCTGATCAACTTTTTCTTTCTCGGGTAGTGGCATTAAAATATTCTTAGCTTGTTCGAATAGTAATCAATCCATAAGTAAGATGAGCCCACATCATTGAAATAATTCGACAGTTATAAAATACATGTCTTCAAAGTAAGATGAGCCCACATCATTGAAATAATTCGACAGTTATAAAATACATGTCTTCAAGTATATATTATTGTTAATAATTAATTGACTAAATTTGTGATTCCCCATTTGCTTTATTAAGTTTTCTTTTTTCCAGGGTGTGCCTGCTTGAAAGGGATGAAGCTTCGGTGTCTGGAGGCTGGAGGAGGGGATAGCTACATCCTTCTTGAATCCAGCACTGATAAGGACAACTCTACTGAAAAACAGGTTTATTAATTTTATCAACATTATTATTAATCTAGCAATTATTCCTTTTATAAGAAGTTTAAGTACAAGAAAGAGTTAAATAATTAATTTATCTAATAAATTACAATTTAAACAGGATTTATCTAATAAATTCCAATATAAAAAGAATATATCTAATAATTTACAATTTAGACAGAATTTATTTAATAAAATTAATTTAAGAGTTTAATGCTACAGAAAATTCGCATTTTCATTTCCAGAAATTCTAGAATCCACTTGAAACCAACACCTAATGTCTAGAATTAAAATAAATTTTCTCTTTTATTTCCTCCCATCCTACTTAGATACTAAAATATGTTCACTAAAATTTATGTGAGCACACACAAAGACCCCATCCCCCTTCCTAACAGAACTAATGTCGTCTACAAAATTCCCTGTTCCACACCGAATTGCCATGGTTCTTACATTGGACAAACAAAAAACCCTATTTCCCATAGAATCAATAACCATAAAAATGACATAAAGAATAAACTAATAAAAACTGCCCTCACTAAACATTATCTTCATGAAGAACACACATTTGACTTCGAGAGCATAACCATTCTTTCCACTGAGCCCTATGAATACAAATGCCTTTTGTCTGAAACCGTTCACATTAACTTACAACACTATCCAGTTAACGACCGAACGGACATAGAACAAATTTCCTCAACTTATTCTAACATTTTCAACATTCTAAAAACCATCAGCCCTCCTTTTCAATAAACCTGTCAAACATTTTTCCCAGTTCCAAAGTTACCTATTCCCAATAATACCCTTCCTTTTTTCCATTGTCCTTTTTATTGCCCTCTCTTGAAACAGGCCGATTTCCCTTTGTACCTTCCCCCTCTTACTTTCCCTTCCACCTTTCTGGAGGAAAATTTATACTTTAGTCATGGAAATGTGAACTTAGGGATAGGACATCTTCTCTCGTCTTCATGATAATTAGGTGTGGCAAATTACTGTTTTAATGTTATTCAATTATTTTTCAATAAGTTGTTGTCTGCATGTTTTTCAAATTGGTTTTTTTCAAATTGTTTTTTAAAATCTATTTAAATTCTCTTACATAGCTTTCCACATTCATACTTTTGATATCTCATTACATTATTGTAATTCACTATTATATTATTGTCAATTATTATTGTATTCTCATGACATTGTATTTCTGCAACCCTGAAGATGGCTTATAATGTAAGCCGAAACGTTGGCAGATATTCCTTTAAAAAAATACATTTTTTAAATTTGTATTTTTTTTTGGATCTACCTTGACAGAACCCCAACTAAAATCATCAAATAATAATATCTATGGTCAAAAAAACTCCTTTTGTTCTACTAGGTAGTTTAACGTTTTCATAATGAAAGCATTAATCATAGGGCTTTTAAATATAAAACATTAAGCTAAGTTCATTTGAATAGGGCTGGGGATTTCCTGAAATGTCATGTGCAACTAAAAATGGTTTTTTTCGATGCAGTGGGCATAATGTTAAGTTTCAAGCAATGAAACCCAAAACAAATTCATTTATTGATAAGAGAAATAATTTAGGTGTTACACAGGAAACACCTGAATTCTTAGGAGTAAGGGTTTACCTGAATTATAACTTTTTCATTTTATGTTCTAGAGACTTAGTTAATTAGTTGTTAGCTACAAATGAAATTTGGCTCAACACTTAAAAATGCAAATTGAAATAAATTATGTTAGAGAGCGAAATTGGATGAAAATGAGAGTGGGTATTACCTGAAATGTCAAAAGCGATTATAAACTTTTTTTTTCTACAATGGAGAGTTTTTTTTACCATAGATATTATTATTAGATGTTTTTTGTTGGTGTTCAGTCGAAGTAAATCCAAAAAAATACAAATTTAAAAAAAGGAGTATTTTTTAAATTATCTGCCTACGTTCAGCTGACATTGTAAGCCATCTTCAGGGCTATCATGAAGGCGAGAGAGGAACGTCGTGTCCCTAAGATCACATTTTCATGACATTCATCATTTATGAAATTTTATCACATTCTCAGTCATGAAAATGTGATCTTAGGGACACAACATTCCCCTCTTGCCTTGATGATAGCCCTGAAAACTGCTTACAAGGTAAGCCAAAACATTTCTTTCTCAGGCAGGAGAGCTGATGTAATCTAAGTTAGATTAATATAATCTCAACTAAAAATGAATTCATTCAAGTGGTTGCAATTATGTGCCTAAATGCTGAATTTTTATTCAATATTATAAAAGCAAGAGGCCCGCATAATGCTCCAAGTTTAATTCTTAAAATAATTTCTTAATGTTCTTCTTTTTTTTTTAAATGTTAAGGAGTATAAGCATTACAAAATTATATTTTACACCTATTTTGTACAATTCATTTTTTTACAGTAATAATAACTGTTATAAATGTTTTTTAATATTTAAGATATTGCATTTTTTTTTAAAGTAAAATATTAAGATTTTAAATTTTTATCTCCCTCCCCCCTAACCCTTGACTGATTTCACTCATCAATGAACTTCTTGAACAGTTCACAAAAAGATGCTTCAATACTGAATCTGGGTTCATTATTTTAAAAATTGGGGATACTAGAGCACATGTAAGCGCTCACACACACAGTACCCCTCTTAGCATAACTTTCTATTGTTTTCATCAACTATAAATGTGATAATAAATATTATCAGTTCAGGCTAAACAGAGTTAAAGTGAAATGTTTTTTTTTATTATTAATGAAATGAAATTTACACTGCTAACCAAAAAACAGCATTAAAAAATCTCTTTAAAATAAATGCAAGAGTTTTATCTATTATCTATTGGTGGTAGATATAATAATTAACTTTAAAACATCACTTTCACTTCATAAGGAGTTGTAGATATTTCACCAAACTAATTCTCATGTTGACTTTCAATCCAATGATTGGGTAATTTTCTTCTTTATCTAATTCTTGTTGGTAGGTGGTAGTGCCACTTTCTAATTAACAAATATATTTTTAGCAAATTCTGAAGGAATATAACTATTGAGATTCTCAAGATAGATTTTTTTGAAAAATTTTGCCTTAAAAAGCCCCTAAATGTAGGTATTCTTGACTTCCTCTTTAAAGGACCACTTCCATTGCAACTACATTTTACAATTAACTGATCAAAGTTATGAAAATAAGCTATCTCAATAATGAGTAGGAGAAACTATCAAGCAGTTAAATGACATGTGTGTAACCCTGTTAAAGGGCAATAAAAATAGCAAAAGATCTTAATTACAATACTTTAGAATCACCTTCTACTCATTTGCTGTTTATACAAAGGGATTAAGAAAACATCACCTTTATTTAATAAGGAACTTTAAACATTCATCAACCTCATGGTGATTCCAATTCAAAGCAAAGCAGATCTGTTCCACCTATTCCTCATATAGAAATTCACAAGTTTTGTTTTTATTTGTTGTATTCATGGGGAAGATTTGTTACTCTTTAGTTATTAGGGGAAACTGCTCTAATCATCATTGTTAGTGATTCATAACATTTATTTTAGTTTCTTCTCGCATAGTGGGCACTTTTGATCTAACTACTATTTTCAGATTATATATTTTACTCTATATTTTAAATATTTTCAATTAAAGCATTTGGCACTAAACTGTTTTGATAATATATGACTAAAATTTTGAGATTTATTAGTTTACCATTATTGTTCCTTAAAAATACAAAAGTAAAAAAATATATTATTAGATGATTTTAGTTGGGGTTCAGTCAAGGTAGATCCAAAAAAATACAAATTAAAAAAAAAAAGTGTATTTTTATAAAGATTATCTGCCAACGTTTCGGCTTGCATTGTACGCCATCTTCAGGGCTGTAGAAATATAATGTCATGAGAATACAATAATAATTTACAACATTATACTATAGAATTGCCATAATGTAATGTGATACCAAAAGTATGAATGTAATAAGATATGTATGAGACAACAAACTATTAAAAAAATTATTGAAAAAAATTAAAACAGTAATTGACCACACCTGCCTATCATGAGACGAGAGAGGACGTCCTATACAAATTTCTTCAACTTATTCAAACATTTTCAACATTCTAAAAACCATTAGCCCTCCTTCAAAATAAACTTGTCAAACCTTTTTCCCAGTTCCAAAGTTACTTATTCCCAATAATACCCTTCCTTTTTTCCTTTGGCCTTTTTATGGCCCCTTTTTGAAACAGGCCGCTCTACCTTTGTACCTTCCGCCTCTTATCTCCCCCCCACCACCCTTCCACCACCCATGGTGGCTTTCTTAAAAATATTATTTTCCTGTCAGTCATGAAAATGTGAACTTAGGGACATGACGTCCTCTCTCGTCTACATGATAGGCAGGTGTGGTCAATTACTGTTTTATTTTTTTTCAATAATTTTTTTTTATAGGTTGTCTGCATGTTTTTAAATTCTCTTACATAGTTTTCTACATTCATACTTTTGATATCACAAATTACATTATGGCAATTCTATATTATAATATTGTAAATTTTTATTGTATGTGGAAGTCCACAGATTCCTTCTTCAAGACCAATAATCAGGTCATCATAACCCGCGCCGATAAAGGCAATAAAACTGTAGTTATGGACCGCACTGAGTACGAAGAAAAAATGTATTCCTTGCTCTCTGATACTACCACTTACGAGCCCCTTTCCAAAGACCCAACACCCAGTTTATCCCGTACCACCAACAACCATATAAAATCCCTCCTTCAAAATCAACACATAGACAAACCCACCTACTCCCGACTAATATCCTTTAATTCCACCGCACCCAGATGTTACGGTCTACCAAAAATTCATAAACTGAATAATCCCCTACGTCCCATTGTTTCCAATATAAATTCCCCTACATCTAATCTCAGCAAATTCCTACTCCCGTCCCTCCAACACCTCAGCCGTCATAACACATATGATCTCAAAAACTCATTTGAGCTCATCCCTCTCCTCCAAAACCTCCATATCCCCGCTAACTTCATAATGGCATCTCTAGATGCCACTTCACTTTTTACCAATGTTTGCATCAACAAAGCCCTCCAGATCGTGGAAAAACATTGGGATATTTTAGAGCCCCACACCTCCCTATCTCAGTCAGCCTACCTAGAATCCCTCTCTCTATGCTGTAATTCCGGCTACCTCACGTTTCGTGACCAATTTTTCCACCAAATATCCGGTCTTGCTATGGGTAACAATCTTGCTCCGGATATAGCAAACATTACTCTCAATGATTTAATTGACACCATCCTCCCCCTCTTCCCCCATGACATCATCTTCATCAAAAAATATGTAGATGATTTAATACTCATTCTCAATCCCGAAAAAATCCACAGATCTTAGAATCTTTTAACTCTTACCACCCACGCCTCAAATTTACTATTGAATGTGAATCTGACGGTCGACTCCCATATCTTGACATACTCCTTATTAGACAGCCCGATGGACATATCCAAACTGATTGGTATACCAAACCCACCTATTCAGGTCGCCTCCTCCATTTCCATTCCGCCCACCCCCGGCACCAAATTATTAACGTCGCTAGGAACTTGATACAGCGATCCTTCTCCCTATCTGACCCTTCTTTCCACCGTATTACCTCTGAACGGGTTACCAAAATTCTCTCTCTAAATGGCTTCCCCGCCCACCTGATCACAAACCTAATATCCAAATTTTCTTCTCCAGATCGTGTCCCCCCTCTACTCTTCCCCCGCCCACCCCTACACCCCTGTATCGCTCTCTACCCTACATTCCCCTCCTTACTGAAAAAATCAAGAAATACCTCAAGTCCAACCTGCAGAACCTACATTTAGGCCTCCAGACAAACAACAAATTAAGACATTTTTATACCCCCCTTAAAGATCCCATACCGATTTCCCAGCAGTCTAACATGGTTTACCAAATTCCCTGTTCTGATAACAATTGTTCGGCTTCATATATTGGTCAAACAAAGAATTATCTCAACAAAAGACTAAAACAACACGAATACAGCATCAAGATTCGTGATATGAACTCGTCAGCCCTCTCCCAACATGCTATTAGCACCAATCACCCACCGGCTTTCAATGAAGCTACCATTCTGGCCTCTGAGCCATTCCTCAAAAAAAGGCTGATTTCGGAATGTGTGTACATTAATCTTAATCCTACCTCTATCAACGATAGGCAGGACAAAGACAACATTTCGTCAGCGTACTGTAATATTTTTCGTATAATACAACGAAAAACTACTCTGAAACTCCCCCATTGTCGGCCTCTTTCTTTTTCCCTTTGAAGGGATTACCTGGTTAATTCCTTTCACCCGGCCCATAAAATTCTTGTTCTTTGAATTTTACCGACTTACCCCACTCCTCCCTGTGACTGTGGTTTCACTTTTCAGTTGTTTCTGCAGTTTACAATGTGAACAGACACCACCCTGGGGAGATTTCTCCACCCAACGCCATTGGTACATATCATTTTGTAATATGTTTTATTCCTAACCATAGTTAATATTCTTACATATCCTTTTTTTTTTTTTTTTTTTTGTACAGATATTTCAATTTTTATGCATTACTGTTATTTGTGTGTATTGTCTTTTTAGCCCTGATGATGGCTTACTAGCTAAGCCGAAACGTTGGCATAAATAAAAATATTACTCCAAATTGTGGTGTATATTTTTTTCTTCCTGGCCGAAACCCCGACCATTCTCACACATTAAATAATTTTCATTGTTAATTATTATTAACTGTTGAAGGAATTATTAACTTTTACAGTTGAATGAAGGTAGCATTTTAGAATGAAAAGTTATTATATAAAATTTACTCCATTCCATGAAAAATAATTATCATGTAATTCAGTAAATTAAATTAACTAAGAAGTTATTAAATAATGATGCACTTGTTAGTTGTTTAATTTTTTTTTCCAGGAAGAACTTAAGTTTTTTAATGATAATGGATCATGTCATGCAGTTGTAGTTGAGAGAAACCTTCGAGTTGTAGATCTCTGCCAAATCCTTACAGTTAAGAATAGAGTAACTAAAGATTTCTGCTGGTCGATTGCTGAAAAATGGTCTGATGAATCAGTTGGTAAGTAAATACAATTTTAAATCATCTAATATAACATATTGATTTTTAATTAGGGTCCAATTCTCCTGAGGCGACTTTTTTTAATTTTTCATCACTTGGTTATACCTGGAAGCAACAGGCTATGATCTGATAGAAATGCTTATAATCCTATAAGAATTTTACACTTAGAAATGTTTATTTTAATTTTAAAATGTACTTTATGTGCTTCATATTTGCACTAATGAATAGCTGCTATTGACTTTTGGCTTAAAATTAAATGAGACATAGAAACAAATAAATGAATAAAGATTTGCTTAGTTGAAAAGAGAAAAAAATGAAACATGGCACTATTGAAAAATCCATCACAGCTGTAATGTGATTCACAAAAAATTATGATTTTTTTTTTTTTTTTGTGCTTGTAAAACATAAATAAAGAAGAAAAATAATTAAGTGTTTCATTTAATGTTTCTTTTTTTAATAATAATTTTTAAAAAAATGTTTAGCAATATGTTATCTATACTTTGTTTTATGACAATATAAAATTCTAAAATAAAATTTAATTTTTCTTTTTATTCCACTTGTAATTTCTATTTTTTTGACAAATAGAGTTTTATTGTACTGGTGAACATCAAGGAAAGCTTTTAAAGAACACTAAAGTATTCCCCCTTATTAGGTATTTCCACCTAAGAACGTCAATTTGTCATACATTTCTTTCTTTAGGAGTCATTTTTTATTTATTTATTTATGTCCCTTTGTTCATCAAGCACTAGTATTTTTATTTATCTGTTTTGTTTAGTTTGTTTAGTTAGTATTTAAAATACTTTCCTGAATCTGAATCTGAAGTTGAGATGGCTTTTAAATTTCCAGCTGAGCATATTTGAACAATTTAGTTATTTGCTAGTTTCACAATCTCTATATCTGCCTTTGAGAAAACACATCGCAAGTATGTGAAAACATTATCTGGCTTGAAATGCTGGAAATATTTTATAATACTGGAATTATAAAAGATTTGCTTTATCTTGTATGTATAGTTAGGTTTCAATTCAGTAATATGTTCAGGAGGATATAGTGAGTGTGTTTGTGGAGAAATGTAAGTAAAATTATTATGTAGTAAAGAAACCTAAGAGTGCAGAGACATATAGGAAAAGTTTATGGGAGGGCCTACATTTTTCAAAATGTTGGAGATATTATAGATCAAAGAACTTTGTTAGGTCTAGGTTTTCTACTTTATGGATGAGAAACCATTAATGAAGGAGATGTCTGTTACTCATATTTTTTTTTTGTTTTATTTTGTGGAATGTCCTGTCAGACATCAGAGAGTGTAAGTGATCTGTAGATAAGATTTTTGGCAACATTCATTTTTTCTGATGGTGTGGAGTGGAGGAGTCGACCTAAGTAAGTTTTTTTTGTGTACCAGTCAATAGAAATTAAGTCATTAGAATAGCTAATAATTAGAGTACCAAGGAAGGGAAGTTCGTGTTCAGATTCTATTTTAATCGTTAATTCTATTTAAACTGAAACAATAACGAATATCAAAAAGACCATCATAGAGGAGATGTGAAATCTAAACAGATTTCCTGCATTTCACTAAAGATGGATGTAAATAAGAGTAAATGAGGAAATTTAGTTTACAAGATAGAGAGAACAATGAGTTTAAGAGGTATGACCACTAAAGTTTTACTCTAAACTGTCCGGGAAGGTAGTGTATGGGAAGTGCTCAGCCATAGAAATTACATCCATAAATTTCTTCCTTAATAAGCATTTTCATAAAAATGTTAGAAAATTACAATTTTACCCCTATTTTTTTTTAATAGTTATTCTTAACTCAAATAACAGCAAAGATATTACATTTATAAATTTTTGACTTCCTCTAACCCCCCCCCCCTATCCTTTTCTCATCTGATTTAAACAAAAAAATTAATTACTTTAAGAGATTTCAATGTAAAACTTAAATACTATATTGAATTTATATATTCTATAAATAAGAATGCTATTACAAAACTTAAAAATCTATCCTCAAATATCTTTCTTAATTCTTAGTTTTCTTCAAAAATATTATTTAAAATTACATTTCACTCCTATTTTGTTTTATAGATTTTGTTCATAACACTAATATATTAAGATTTACCCTTTGGTCTTCCCCCCATTCTTCATCCTTGACCAATTTCTGTCATTAACAAAATCATCAAGGTTTCTAAAAAGAAACCTTTTTTGATTATTTATTATTATTATATATTTATAAAATGAAGTCCAGATTATATGGGATTAGGATTAGGATCAGGTAATAGGGCGATCAACATCATGGTTATTACGCCCTGGCTGTTGGGGTTTATCTAGGGTTAATCTGTTATCCATTCTTTTAAATATTTTCCATTTTTTAGTGCTTGTTTACATTACTTTATTTAGTACTTGGTGTGCAATAAGTTATATTCGTTCACATACCTACACACAGATACACACAAATATAGGTACAAAACCATTTTAAAAACAGAAATATGAATTATATAACTCAAAAAGTAAATTAACAATTAAGTTTGAAACAATAGATAAACCATTTTAATTTAGCAACAATATAATACAATTAGATAAATATTATTTATTTTGTGGTCTTTAATCCCACGTAAATTTAGATAATTTTTAGTGCAAGGGAACAGAATAAAAAATCTAACTGTCCCAGCCAGGAC
>KZ807148.1:483483-493483 GCA_000696205.2 Oncopeltus fasciatus
TATAATTTTTTATTATAATATTAATTATTTAAAATAATTAATAAACATATATAAACAATATTTTTTTCAAAAAAATGAAATGCCTAGGTCATGAAGTATTAGTTAATTAAGGTTTGTTTAAATATAAATTATAGCAGCTTTTTCTGATCCACTAGTGATAGATAGGTCTACTCCCACCCTCATCACTCTAACTGCCTAATATTCTTAATTGGCAATAACATTCTGACTTTGAATCATGTTAGCCATTTTTCTCAATAAAAACAAATTTTTTTGTTTTATTTTTTCGCTTTATCATTGCTCAAGGAAACTAATAAAACATTATTGAAAGGGCATGGATTAAGGAAGAGTTGGATTCAAAATTATCCTGTAAACAATATTTCCAACACTCATTCTTTTATTATAATTTCTGGATTTATTTTATTTCTTAATTCTATTCCCTAGGCATTGCTTTGAATATTCATTTGTCTAAATTTATTTTTATCTACACGCATGCTTCACAATGCTTTCACACACACTATACATGCACATTTTTATATTTTCTCAGCAAGAAGGGAATAATCAATAACTTTTATCTATTAGGAAACAGCTGAATTTGCACAAGGACTTGAGCCTAAGCAATCAGAATCTTCCAGAGCAGCATCTAATTCTACCAGTGACTGGAAAGAAATGCTTCTTTCACCCTATGCCAATATGTCTTCCTTGTATGAATCTCCAAATCCATCTCCTGATCACTTCTTTAAGGTAGTTCTGTTTTTTAAAATAATTTAATTATCATATTTATATAGTTCAGATACTATGATTAAATTTAAAACTTTCTGGCTATTTTATAAAATATGTAATATAATCGTCATTGGATCATACTTGAAATTAATATAAAGGGTCAGGTAACCTTTGCCTGCTACCAATGTAGTTTCAATTGGCTAGATATCTAATCCAAGAGTATTTCAAAGATACACCAGTTGTACCTAAATATTAGATTTGCATGTTTTTCACCCCATTTTGATAGTCTTAAATAAATGGCCTAATAAAATGTTTAGAGTATCTGTATTTATTGCTCAGTAATCAATCTTTTGGATGAAATTTTTGTTGGCATAATGAGCAAAAGAATGGTGAGATGTAGATTTTATTAAATTAATATTAATTATCTAATAACTAATATAAAATTATTAAATTAAAGCTCATAAAAAAATAAATCTAATAATGACAATTATTTTTTCCCTTTGAAAAACTCTCCAAGCTTCGCTTATTTTTTTTAATTGGTTAAAGCTCATACATATATTTAAAAGTTCTATGATTCTTCCTTAAAGGTAATGAAAGAAGAGTGGCATAAGAGAGACTAGTGAAAATTAAACAAAGGTTGGAGTTCTCAATTTGTGGGGGAAAAAAAGGCTTATTCATCATTATATCTTCTCCTAGTTTACCCAAGTTAATGTTTTTATATTTATGAACATATTTGAGTTACACAGAAAAATGAACTGAGTGAAATTGAACAATTAGTTGTTAGGGTTTAACTGAACTGTAAACTTTTAACCTTGAAATTTAACCTTAACTTTAACTAACCTAGAAGCCATGATTTGTTGTTTTTCTTCATTATATTTGCCATATAACTTTATAAGCCTTAAAAAATGTACTTAATATCTTAAACTATTACTTAAAAATTTCTTATTAAACAAAATCGGATAAATAGGAGTGGGAGATTATCCACAACAAGTGACTACAAAAAGTATTTTTGCTACGCAGGCGTAATATTTAGTTTAAACTGATGATACAATATTTATTTATTGGTAAAAGATATATTCAATAAGTTTGGGGGATTTCAAGGAAAAATTAAGTACAAATAATCATGAACGGCAATATTGAGGAATTTACTTAGTGTACGCAGCTCGTATGTGACAGAATTTTTATCGATATGTGTTCTCACAATTTTTAAAATCAATTCTCTATTATTTTTTATTTGAGTTTCTTCCTCAAACTGAGTAAACAAATTCAATAATGGGTGAAATCACTAAGAGAAGGAGGAGGTAGGGATTTAGAAGAAAGCAAAAATTCTATATAAAATGTTTACGAAATGGGAATAAGAAAGAAGATATATTTGAGTATAACTAAGAGAATTGAGGGTTTTTCCACCTTTCCCAGTCAGCCTAGAGATAATATTAACATTTTCCATATTTATTCCTTTAAGCTAAAGAGCTATTTATTAAGAATAAAAGTAGTTACTTAATTTTGTTTAAGTTTCTGTTTAATTAAACATGAGAAATTTTGTTAGTCCCTGTTTCTGGTTGAAGACCTTTAAAGTAGAGTTTTGCTTTTGTGTTGCCTTCCCTAGCTTGTAAAATCAAATAAGTAATTTACATATTATCAGCAGGGAAACAATATGAAGTTTTACACATTTCTCTGCAGAGATAGCTGACAAAAGAATGAGTCACGTCTTTTAAAAGATCAATGATCACACATTGAATTCAAAAGGTTAATTGTTATAATATTGGCCTAAAAATTTAGCAGATTTATTCAAAGAAATAATTACTAGGAATTATATTCTGTTTCATTATTAGAAGTTATAGGAACTTGTATATTTGATCATCCCATAGATACATTTTACTAATGCACATTTATTCCCTATTTATCACATCTGTAGTTTTGTAAGATTGGTTTAAAGTTAATTTTCCTAATACTCAATAAGTCTCTTTTGTAATAGCATGTGAAATATATGAACAAATTTAGAAAAAAACTTTGTAATCAATCTTTATTGGGCCCAAACCATAGTAGTCCCAAAAATTCAAATTAATTTTCCTTTTAAATTATTAGGTCACTTTCTCCCCTTCTTGTTAAGATTTTTTAGGAATGAAAAAAAAGCATGTCTTACTTGGAAATGCATTATTTACCAGGAGAGTCCTGCACTAGAGAGTAACCTCCCAAAATACCACATGATCTATATAACCCTTGACCTAGTCTCCTGTTACTTTTTTATCAGAAAGTTGTCACCTCATGATTGTTACGAAGAAAAAATCTATATCACCATAAAATATATTGAATTATAATAATACCGGTGATATTACTGTATAATATTATGACTGTGCTTTAACAATTACTTAAAAATCTGACAGCCATCTTGATTGGATAACCCTACTCTTTATTAATATATTTTCAGTGAGAGACAATATTTTAGCAACAAAATCAGTCTAAGTTACTATTATCACTAGTTCTCTTAATAACCTTATATAATCACAACCTGAAGATATATGAAAACTAAGGTTTCAAATGCTTATGTATTCCCTTCATAATTACTAACTTATGAATAATCATAATTGACATCCAGAGTAATTATATTTTAGTAAGTGTGGTAAATATTTTTCTTCATTATATTGGTTCACTTAGGAATAGTCATTGGCAGCCAGTTATAGAATATTAAGTATTAATAATGTGGTTTCTGTTGAAGTACATAATATGTTATGTATATTATACATTAATTTAATATAAAACTTTTTGTATTATAAAACCTCTAGGAGGCAACATAACCTCCTGCATAGTTATCTGTGTATGTGAGTTATTAAGTGTTAGTCAGGCGTACCTAGTTCCTATCTCTGCATTATCTCTTCATAAGGCTTTTATGTATAATTTAAAATATGGATCATGGTTCATCATACATGAACAGTTTCTAATCCTAACCGTTCCCATCATCACTCACTATAAAACTGATGCCTAGAAAAACATGAGAAATCTAGCCTCAACTGAAAATTTTTTTCACTTTATAAAGTTGTGAGGTTATTAGTATAATAAACTAAAAAAAAAAATTAATTTAACAAATAAAACCAATAGTAGCAACCAATAAAGAAACTTACCATTCAAATGTCAAATCACATTTTGATTGCTTCATTCAGAATTCACTATATAATGTAATTGCTAAAATATGATGTTCAACATAATTCTGAAATCAAAACATTTCACTTGAGAATAATAATCTCCAAATGAAATAATTTTCTGTTCTACAATAATGTATCTAGCTGATACATCAAAAGGTCAATTTCACGATATAAGCATAGAACTAGTAATTTTAGCTTCCATCTTAACTCCTAAAAATTTCTAATTTGAATTCACCTACATTAAATACATTTAAAAGGCATTCTACTCTGTATTGCCTGTACTGATTTTTCTTTCAAACATTTAATGTATCAGTGTAACAATTATTCCCATTCTTTGTGTTCATTTTAAAACCTACTGCACTCTCTAAGTGCTTTATTAGCTACTAATCCAATTGTTATTTTTCATGGGCTAATAATAACGGTGAGGATGCACACATCTGAAATGTAAGTGAGCAAATATCTTCAGAGTGTGAATATATTAGGCATTGACCTAGCAAATTTGACTGTTTTTGTTATATAATTTTATATTGTTACAGGTTGTAGGTTCTAAAATTTTTTCACTGATAATACAGTGAAGGGAGCAGAATATTTTCTAGATACCGTTAATTATAATATAGTGGAGACTTGTTGGACAAATTAACCTAGCAAACCATGTATTAAACCATTAAATATTTCCTAAGTGTAAATTAGCTATGTAAACAGCTTCATTGTGAGCTCCTCATTACTATTTTATCAGCAAAATAATGAACAACTATAGACAGCGTAATAGTGAACAACTTAAGTGATAGTGCATAGTTTGACCAAGTATAGTGAAGAACTATGGAGCAACATTCGAATAATATGTAAGTAAACGTCATGTAAAAGTGTGCTTTAGTCAGTGAACAGTAAAATTATAATCAGAGGAAGGAGAAGGACCCTTTCTGACCTACTGCTGCTAACTTAGTCTTCTTACCCCGCCTCGCATCGTTCGGGCTCACTCTCTCTCCCTCCCTCCATCCCTCCCTCTCACTCGATATATGCACGGCAGTTTTTGCCATCAAATTATGGTAACAAATAAAGGCCGCAGCAAGAGGACTCGCTCAGCTGGAGGGAAGCCCTCACCGTTGAGTTCTCGAGCAACCAGACGTCAGCGACCCGCTGCTAGCCAGAGTCATCAGGGCTCGTCCAGCAGCACACTGTCATCCCCGACAGGCGACAATACAACTATGTCGGCGACAAATCTCGCAGGCCTCAGCGACACAACACAGAACAATAATGCTCCAGCCTTCACAGAATCGCTGTTTTTAACGCCTAACCCATTTAGCGCTCTCCCCACAGAAGAAAATGTAATGGAAAAGACAACCGCTCCTAATTAATTAGGGACAAATTAATTAAATTTTCATTTAATGCGTACACAACTTGACCAAATAGTCGGCAGGAAAAATTATAAGTGTGCAAGCACACAGTCTGACACCAAAATGAATTGTTACACTCCTGACTCCTATCGCTAAATCGTCAAATCGCGCTATCGTTAAATATTTAAGAGATATAAAAGCCGAGTACCACTCGTACTCACTCTAAGAAGACCAAGTACTGCGGTAGTCATTAGAAATCTTCACCACACTCCTCCCACTGAGATAATAGCAGAACTCCTAGAGCGCGGGTTCAAACCGAAGTGTGTTTTGAATGTTCTTGGCACCCGGCAGGGAACTGAGGGAATGACCAAATTGCCACTGCAGCTATTTTCTGTATATATTGGGAGAACTGTAAATGTGAATACCATATACGACCTCAAATAGTGGTGGAGAAGCCTCACCCTTGCCGTGACTAAATTCAATGCCACAGATGTCAATAGTACGGCCAAGAGCAACTGCTACCACCTTCTTTGCTGTGTCAAATGCGAGGAGAATCACGATAGCCGAGAGTGCCAGAAGACCAGGGACACTCCAGTCACCTGTGCTCTACAGGTGTACAAGAGTCCACCCTGCTAACCATAAAGGCTGCGACGCATATCAGCAGCTCAAGAAACTCTAGCGAGATCCCTCGCTTCAACGACAGCGAGGTCCCTCGGCCCAGTCTCAGAGGGAGCCCTCAATTCAATCCAGTGAAGAACTCCGGTACAGCACCAGCCCTGCACTACACGTGCTTCCGTTCAATCTCACACAGGAGTACACTCCCCTTAGCAGCAGCCAGCACCTTCAGGCTATCTCCAATCTACCACTGTGTCACTCTCAACCTTCACCGTTCCTATCACACTTGCGGCAGTGTACTGTCCCCCAAACAAACCCATAACGTCTGCTCAGTTCAGCCAATTCTTTGACTTCCTGAGCTCCTATATCCTCGCTGGCGGCGACTAAAATGCGAAACATCTACAATGGGGCTCCAGGACGACTAACCCCCGTGGTCGTACCCTTAACACTTCCCTTTCCTCCAGGCTTCTCATAACCCTCTCTCCGAATACCCCCACTTACTGGCCTGCAGATGGCAATCGAGTACCAGACCTCATTGACTTTTTTGTCTGCAAAAGCCTAAATCCACTCCAATCCTTTACAACCACAATCAATGACATTTCTTCTGATCACAGTACCGCACTCCTCACCTAGTCACTACAACCCATCCCAAAACCGACTCCTCCGTCATTGATTGGGGTAGGTTCAAATCTCTCCTTGAAGACGCTAAAGACCACTGAGTTTCCTTAGAATCCCCGTAAGACCTCGACGATGCTGTGCATTCTTGCACCTCTTCTATTCAACAGTCCTGCTGGATATCATCAAAACCTACCTTCAAAAAACCTCTAAATCCTAATCTTTTAAACGCCAAATCTTCTCCCATCCATCTACAGACTCTTCTACTATCCAAAAGACGAGGATTAGATTACTGCGAATATTACCAAGTGAAGGCGGGAGTTCCACAAGGTTGTGTGCTCGGGCACATCCTTTACATCCTGCCGATATCCCCTCTCATCCTAACAAACTCCTTGCAAGCTTTGCGAATGACAAAGCAATTCTTTCTTCCGATGCCGACTCACTTACTGCCTGGAAAAATCTCCAACGGCATCTCATAGACATACAGCGTTGATGCCAGCGCTGGTGTAATAATATCAATGAAGGCAAATGCTGTCATGTTACGTTCACACTAAGGAAGAAACAACCTGGCAGAATTTACTTTAATGATATTCTTATCCCGACTTCCGATTGCGCCAGGTACCTGGGCTTTCATTTTGACTCTCAATGAACATGGAACACTCAAACAAAAATCAAAAGACAAGAACTAAATAGGAGATTTGGATAACTTTACAAGCTACTAAGCCGCAATTCAACTTTAACAGTGACTGACAAACTCACCATTTATAAGACGTCTGAGACATATCTAGACGTATGGAGTCGAACTGTGGGGAACTGCTAAACCATCCAACATCCAAAGAATACCGTCCTTTCAATCCAAAATCCTCAGAATCAAAGTTGATACACCCTATTAAGTTGTAAACTCCTTACTCCACAATGACCTTGAAATCCAGTGTGTAAAATACGTTATCACAACTCGTTTTAATAAATTTCACTCTGACCTTCCTATGCATCCCAATCCTTTAGCCCAAACAGATTTTACCAGGCCATTACAAGGTGCACAACAAGTGCAGAATGTAATAACTAATAAAGTTCTTATAAATAAAAATAAATAAACTATTAAATATTAAAATATTCAGATTTAGGAAGGATTTGACATTGANAATAAACATTTTGATTTTAATAAATCAAACAATATAAATAGTTGTATATATATATATATATTTTACAAAATACTAATTCTTGTTATGAACTATTAATATCTATCACTATTTTTGTTAACAAAAATATTTATCACAATTACTGTTGCAACTTTTATTTCCCATACATTGATTTTATGCCTTAAATGCAAATATGTAATATGTCTAAAATTATTAATTTAAGTCTTCGATGCTATTGATTTATGATTATGTAGGGATACTTAAGATGATTTAACCTAAGTACACTAAGACGTTAAACCTGCAAATCTTTTCAGTAATGCGGGTCTGGTATAGACCAATATTGTCACTATCGTTGATTACTCAACATTTCGTACTTGAAAGGTGCCTTTCTCGATAACAGACATTCCTTAGGATCATATAAACTCTTAACTTAATTTTTAGAAACTTATGACAGAGTTGTATTCTAAATATACTTCAGTATACTTTAAAAAAAAAAGTATATACTTCATAACCAAAATAAGGATCTAACTGACATGAAATTATTTTTAAGTTCATTAAACTAATTTTAGAAGATTTACATTGGAAAAATAAAGCTATTCAACTAATTGCTAAGAAGTGACTGACATTTTTTTTGCACTATTCTTCAATCTCTACTTTAGATAAGCAAATTTCATTAAGAAAAAGTGAAAACTCTGGCAAATGCTCACATTATCTTTGTTATTGGATTGGAGTTTGTTGTTGGACCACTAGGATTGCCTGCAATATAAAGTGCGAGTAAAAACTGAACCCTAAGCTTTTAACTTAATGTCCTAGAAGCGACAATTAGTTGTTTTTCTCTATGAAATTTGGCATATCCCCTTTAAATGTGAATTCGTAGATTAAGTAAAAACTTAATAAAAATTTGAGTGAAATTGTACAAATAGTAGTTGTTTGCCTTAAATTTCAAGTAGGACAAATACTTTTTTTTTTTTTTTGCTGCAATAGGCATTATGCATAGATCAAAATGATGAAACTGAACCCAGATTCGTTTATGATTTTCTCTATAATTGTATGAGATGGAAAGTTCACTTAAACTTCACTTTACCTCACTGACACTGAACTGCTCCAGTGTGACATTTTTAATTTTTCATAGTAGGATTGGTGAAAAAAATTTTTAAAAATTCATAAAATTTTTTTTATTAATCAATATTTTTTCAATTATCTTTATGGGACCAACAGAAATAGCATAATATTGTATAAATTTATGAATATTAACTATTCTCATTATATATTAATTTATACATTAATGAAATATAAAACTTTTAATGGACTATATTTTTGTTGTTCTAAGTAGACCTCTTTAAACATCTAGATGAGCTTAAGGATTTTCTTTCACTCCCTCTTTGCACCCACTCTCTCCCCTCCCCTCACTCTCTCTCTTTCTGTCTACATTTCAGTTATCTTTTCGGAGTTCTTATCTCAATTCTTATCAATCTTATAAGTAAATTTTAGTTATCCACAAAAAAAGTAAAGCTGATTCTATTTATTCTCCTTAGCTTGAAACCAGGATACCACAAAATTTTATTAAATTATTTCTAGAGAGGTGAAAAATTGTTGTAAGAGGCAACTACCCTGAGGTACTTTCAATGATCAGTTTGTTTGTTGGTTGATAGAGCCCTAAATATTTTTAAAGAGTTTGTATATCTATTTTTTTTTTCTTGATTCTCTGAAGTCACTTAGATTCTCAGTTTCGCCTTTTCTTATATTCTAACTTTGTGTTTGTGAGATACTCTGGTAGCTTTACAAAAAATTATTTTTCCACCTGTGAACTTGAACTGTATTCTTAGGAAATCATCCTAAGACAACCATTAAGACTTTCTTAATAACTACAAAGATTGCTATGAAGACTTCTGCAATTGACCACCTCTAGGAAATTATTTACTTTTTCGGAATAATAATTTAATTTTTATGAAAATTGTTCTGTAATGGCTCTGGAAAGTAATTCGTTTTACCTTTGCACTGATAGTCGATTTTTTGAGGATCCTTTCAACTTTTTAATTGTATCCAGAAGAATTGTTAAGCAATATTGGTTTGATGGGTTTAATAAAGATTAATTGTTTTAATGCTAGTTCTTTTAATTTTCTGTCATAAATGTATCAGATATTCTGAAATTTATGAAACAGAATGTTCATTGTAACTCGAAGACATTTTACCTTATCAATTCATTTTGTCTTGGACAACATGCCGTTATAAATTTTAGAAGCATTATCAGATTTCTCATAGATTCCCACAAAAAAATCAAGTTGTTTACATCCTACACCGGGAAAGCTGAAACATGGTCTGTTAAAATATATATATTTGTCTGTATGCCCTCTATCGTCCATAATTTTCAAAATTGTGAAACAAAATCCGGTACTTAAGCTTAATTTTTTAAACCGTTTGATGAATTCATTAATGG
>KZ807148.1:506101-517430 GCA_000696205.2 Oncopeltus fasciatus
CATTATTAGAATAAAAGTGTTATAACATTACATTTACACTTATTTTCCCCTTAAAATTGAATTTATTTTTTTAAATTCTTTTAATAACAAGGATATTAAATGTTAAGAATTATAATTTTGTTCTTGGATAAACCAAAATACATACACACACATGTATTTATTTAGTTTCATATAATTTTTTTTAAACAAAACTTTTAACCATTAAATAAAAAAATAAAAAATAAAGGATAACTTTATTAACCTGTTAAGTTAACTAACAGAAGTGGGGGTTTTACTGCATTTAAAGTGTGAAATAGATTGAGAGAGAGATTTAGGATTTTTGAAGAACTTATTATTTGAACCTGTTATTTTTCTAAAGTGAAGTTTGACATTTGTATTTGAAATTTTTATGCCACTAGCCCCACACTTATAAAATATTTATTTTATTCATTAACAAATCTTGTGCTTTTTTTTTTTTTGTCTTCATGTTTCCACTCCATTTTAAACATCCAATTGCTCACTTTTATTTACCGATAAAAGCTTACCCAGGATGGGATTTCAACTCGCAGCACCAGGATTGGGTGACTTGAATCGATCCCATGAGTTACCCTGGTACCCCAATCTTCTGCTTCATTGCTCCAAACTAAATCTTATGCCTACTGTTGCATACATTTTTCCTTTGCACTTCGTCTTTCTGGTAATTAACGATGTGCCAATTTTCAATAGCAAAACAACTGATTATTGCTTCTAGGCCATTCAATTAAAATTTACTGTTCAGGGTAAATCATTACTAATTTCATTGTAATTCCTAAGATATTTTTTAATCAATAAATAAATCGGTGGTGAGTTTTGTTATACTAAAATTAATGTTATACCCGCAAAATTGAAAAAACCTTTTGTACTTGTACTTGACTTATCAAGTTATCTCTCACACCTATTCGATAGATTTTGCATTACATCAAGTTCAGCCTTTTATTTTATATATAAAAGGGACATGCCAAATTTCATTTAGAAAAATAGCTAAGTTCCACTACTAGGCAGTAAAATTGAAATTCATTTTTGAAATTGAATTTCAGGTAAACCCCTACTCTTAATTGCTTAGTTTTGCTTATTATCTGCTAAAACAATTTTTATCAATAACTCAATTCTGTGTTGAATTTCATTACTCTAAATAAATATTATACCCTCAATACCGAAAAAACATTTTTACTTGCATTTGACATATCTTTTAATCCCTTTTCCTAATGGTTCGATCATTCAAATTTATTCAATAACGAGCTTTGTTTTGCCTTTAAAAGCTACTTCCCATATTTCAATTAGAAACTCATAAAATTGGCATGTAGAGTATTGATGTACATATACCACAAAATATTAATGCCTGTCACTTTCGATTTCTTGTAGGTAGGATAGGCGTAAATATGAAAAAAAAAATCTTATGAAAGCATCCTCAATAGCTACATTCGATTGAAACTCACTAAAATAAGTATTTGGATGTTATTTTAGTCCTTGAAATAACATTTTCCTCTATTGTTGATTTACATGTATAAATAAATTTATAATCTCTTTTAAAATCTTTTAAATTCATAAATACTTATATCTGTGTGTGTTTGTAATTTATGATTATGTCATAATTTTAAATACATGTATAATTTCTACAAAAACAATTTATATTAATAAAATACTACTTATTTTCCAGAATAATTATGAAAATGATAAGAAGAAAAATAAACTTGCTGAGGTCGATGGTCTGGACGACACTGAGCTGGAATTATTTGTGGACCTAACAGACTACGAAATATACTGCTGTCTTAACCCACCTGATTTAATTGGAACTCCTGCAGCCATTTGCCTCAGAAAAATTGTGGAAGAGGATTTCTCTTCCTGCCTTTATTTCGGGACGGCAAACAAAGAGGAACAACAGTGTTGGCTGTCGGCAATGAGGTTGGCTAAGGTAAAGAATATGCTAATTAATATAATCATAACTGAATATCTTCTTTCAAATCAGTCAAAGAGTTAATTAATAACTGAAATCAGTCAAGGGGAAGGGGGTTTAGGAAGAGATTCAATTGAAAAATCATTATTATATTTGCAAATGGAGAGTTTTTTGACCATAGGTATTATTATAAGATGATTTTTGTTGAGGTTCGGTCAAGGTAGATAAAAAAAATACAAATTAAAAAAAAAAGTGTATTTAAAAAAAAAAATTTAGACCATGAAGGGACGTCCTGTCCCTAAGTTCACGTTCCCATAACTTAGGGACAGGGCGTCCCCTCTTGTCTTCTTGATAACCATGAAGATGGCTTACAGTGTAAGCCGAAACTTTGGCAGATAATTTTTTTTTAAATACACTTTTTTTTTTTTTTTTTTTTTGATCTACCTTGATCGAACCTCAACAAAAATCATCTAATGATTATTATATTTGGTATTGTTTGAGTTTTGAAGTACTTTACTGAAGAAAGTATAAAATGTTTTTCACTTACATGTATATACTGTAATATTTTTACAGAAAAATGCATATTATGTGAAATACTTCAAAATATAAATTTTAAGGTTAACCAAGGCCTCTAATTTTTAAAATATACATATCAAATTAGAGGGCCTTAAAGATTATCAGGTGATTGACCTGATCAATTGATTGACTTGGGCTTTCTATTTTAAACATTTTTTTTAAATTTCCTATTAAATTATATATTAATTACAAAGATAATTTTATATTTTTTCATGGTCTGTCACATTTTTAGGAAAACTCACTAAAACAGATATTTTATAATGTAACATTGAATCTTGAGTACTTCCCCCATTTTTCATGCCTGAACAATCTAAAGCCAGCCATAGCAGTCTCCTACTTTCTATTTCTTTACCTTCGCCAGTTTGTATCATTAAATAAGCCACTTGCTCTTATCTCTATCCATCATTAATGTAACATGATAAATCGATTTTTATTACATAATGTAATATTCTTCTGTTAATACATATTCTACTACCTCATTTTGAATATTATTATTATTCATCTACAACATGTCTATCACTCTCGGACTCTGAGTATAGCTGTTTGTTTCTCTGTGTCTTTGAACTGCCCTCCTAACTCTTGTTCCTGAAACCAGAAGTAAAATCGAAGTCAATAGTCATGGTTTTGAACATTCAATATACAAGTAATAATTATTTTGACATAAAAAAAATTATAATTAAGTCAAGTTTTATTTATTAAAAAAAAAATTGTTGAATGTTAGGTAATAAGTAGGCCATGTAGCCAGCATAAAAATAAGTAAAACCAAAATTAAATATGTGTTATTTTATTCCTATACATTTAATTATTCAATCATTTAGAGAGCTAAAGACAAATTTAAAGATTATATTTTATCTGTTGACTCATAATTTTAGAAAAAGCTTGGAAAATGACTTTCAAAGTAATCCTAATAAATACTACTGAATTTATATTCTTGTCATTTGTAAATTATTTATTTTTTTCATGGAATTTATTATAAAATGTTAATTATCTCTGCTTTTTAATGCTTTAATCACATTTTTGAAATGGCAATATCGGTAAAAAGCAAAATATACTATAGTTTATATTGTAAATAGATTATGTTGACTGAAAATAAAATGTGATTAGTTGTTGTAGAGTCACAAATAAATGATTTTTACTGAAGTATTGCCCAAGTTTTGCATTCAACTCAATCCTTATCCAGAGTCTGCTAAAGAAATTTTTATACTAACAATTTTCATTTAAAACATTTATGGTTTGAATAAAGGCATTCTTTATGTATTTTTACATTAAATTTTTTATGTACCTCTTTGTCACTTCTTTAGATTGATTAAAAATTGCATTTTTTTTTTTTCAACAATTAATGAATAAATTATAAATATATAATNTAACAGGGTACTGGGCTGTTCCAACTCTACATGCGCACACTAATCTCACGAATCCCACTCTCGGCTCACATTGTATACTTTTATTTCCTTTCAATAAACATACGGTCATATGGGCATGGTCTTCATTTACTACTATTCTGTTATATGTCCAATGGTTTTGGGCTCTTTATTTGACTTGCGGGAAACCCTCTGAGATCCTGATTGCCGATGTCGAAATCTAGTGAGAAAGAGGGCTTTGATTCCCGCGGGCTTGTACAAACACCCAGCGGAAATGATACCAGGAGCCTATATATATATCCACATTTTATGTATAAGAGAAGTTTTGAGGACACAATACTAAGTTTTTCAATAAATTTTCTTTAACCTCAATTTTTTTGCCACAAAAAATTTTATTTTATTTGAATTCTTAAAAATTTGTTCTGAGATTTTAAAAATTATTGTTATTTTTAGTTATGAAAACTTAATATGTTTTCAAACTTATTAAACATAAATTAGATTTAAGTCCCTATAATTGTCCCTATAAGCATTATCTATGCAAGTTATTTCACTAGGAGACATCACTGTCTCCACAAGTTAAGTTGGGTCTACCCAAATAATTCTAAGACCCATGTAGTTTATTTTATGTGCTTTATGAAATTTTTTTCAGCCCTTCAGTTTTTGCTGTTCTAGCAGGAAAATTGTTACAAGACAAGCATAGTAACACTGCACAAGACAATAAATTTAAAGAAAATCATTGAATTTTGAAAATTGTATATTTATTTAGTAGATTATTATTTTGGGTGTGGTAGTAAAAAGTTCTCTTTCTCAGTTATTCAGCAGCACATATTTCAATAAATATGAAAACACAGTGTTCTTGGAGAAATAACAGATCGAAAGACATAATTTGTATAAATTTCTATAATTTGTACAAATGTATAAATTTGTATTCATTTATATATATATATATAAATTTTTAGGTTTAAAAGCATGTAATTCATAGTCACTGGCAACAATACTAGTTATTTTGTTGCAGTTTGCTAATTGTGTTATAGATTTTTTTTTGTAAAATTGAAAACAATGCCATGTAATTATTTAGGTTGTACTTTTTCTAATGTTGTTTTTGAAATAATTTTTTTTTCTAGGAAAATATGAGATCTCGAGTTGCTATGGATTTTACAGGAAGTGTTGGTAGAATCGTTGAGGATCCTCAAGAAGCCAAAGAAATTGAGAGATCTGAGGGAGCCATATGGAAAAAAAGGTGGAAAGAGATGGTTACACATCAACAATTTAGGTATCTTTCTTTTTATTTAAAGTTATGACAATTTAGTCTTTCATAAATATAATAGAATTTATTTTGGATAGCCATACAAAATTTCAACAAGGGGGAAGTAAATGATTTTATTTATTTTTTTAGACAAAATGTATGTATTCAGAAATTTTAATATAATTTTTCCTATTGATGAATTGACAAAAATAACCGCTGGATGTTAGTTGAGTTCATTCTAAATTTACTTTAGCATGAGTTGCTGACAAAAATGTTACTGAGTATGAATGAGATAAAACAAAGAATGGATTAGATAAAACATTAGAAAAAGAAACATAACTCATAAAGTAAAAAAACACCATAAGCATAAATAAATAAAAAATAAAATATTATAAATTTCTAAAAAAATCTTTTATTAAAAATAACCTGCTGCTTAAGAAGTGACTTAACCTGTAAAAAGGCTGAAGAATATAAAATTCAAGTGCCAATTTTAGTTTACCACTTTATTAAATCTCTATGAAGCTAAATATAACCGTAACATTTTAAAATATAGCAAGAGCTACAAATACTAAAATGTATTATAAACTTTTAGTTACTCTATGTTTTACCAAGCTTATAGTTGTAATTAGTGTTGAAGTTGGCCATAATTTTGTTTCAGGCGATGTCCCAATACAACTAAAGATGAACAGGGTGGAGTGCACTTGAATGAGCCCTGGTATCATGAGAATCTGTCTAGAGATCAAGCTGTAAGCCTTTTGAATTCTCTTCCTGATAAAGATGGGTGAGTATCTATACCTTATCTGTTACAGAGAAGATAATCTTCTCTCACATCTTATTTTACTTTTTTACTTTGCATTCTATCTCTTTGTAAGCTTTATTCATCACTCAAAGTCATGGAAGACAGTATAACCATAAGTTGCCATCCAGTTTTAAGCATCCACTTAAGTGACTGATATTTCTCAATAAAATCCAAGTTAATATGGAACAGATAAAAGTAGAGCTCATTCCTTGAGCTCTACTTTTATATTTATTAAAGCTCATACTTTTACATTTATTGAAACTTTTCTTTAAAATATTAACTATACTATAGTAACTATATACCTTCCATATTTCTTAATTTTTTTTTACTTAATAGGGTTATTTTAATTTGGTTAAAGGATACTTGCATAATTTAGTCTACTGTTAACTGAGTAACTTTTAAGTTTACTTTAGTTACTTTTAATTGGGATGCATAAAGTCCACTCTGGCCTGCTCATTGGTGTTTAAATTTTTCATTCTACTCATTCTCCCCCTGTGGACTTATGTTCTATACCAGATCACTAGCCAAACAAGCAAACATCTAATTTATGTAAGCCCTAAACCAATTATCAGAAACTTCTCCCTAGAGGTCTCCCAGCTTCCCAGGTAAGCGAAGTAATTGGTCATGATTGGCAGAAGATAGACTGAATGCATTCACTTTTATGAATTATGAAGACCCATATTGGTGTTACTACTTCAGTACAACCTTAGATTGCATAAACAAGCACATAACATTATACTTTCAATCATTAGAACCTTATTAAATTACCATAAAATTTGTCATAAATTGTTTAAAAATTTTAGGTATAGTGACCAAATTATAACACTAAAAAAAAGTGTAAAAAATATACCCTTGTGTTAATAAAAATAATTCCAGAACAATATATCAACTTTTTTATTAGCATAAAGATGATCAAATTATTAAATTAACTTCATGTGTTGGTAAATAAATATGTAGAACTAAATTATAAATAAATATTGCTAATGGAAAATAATTAATAACAATGAACAAGTTGAATTATTAGTTAATCAATACTAATTAATTAAAGTGATAGTTTTAACAATAATTAAAGGTTTTTTCAGGGCTCAGTCATCAATTAAGTAATAAAATAAACCACTTTTGAAAAATTAGAAATATTTTATTCAAGAACCAACTTCTTCTAGGCTATTTTCAGGATTTCATGTGATGAAAATATAAATTTCCTCAATTTTATTTTAAACCATGATGATAATTCTGGTAATGAAATCCCACATTTCATTATTAATTTGAATCATACAGGGAGCTAGAAAAAACTACCTCAGCCGGGGATCGAACCCTGGTCCCCCATTATCCGGGCAGGTGTGTTAACCATATGTGGGATTACATTACCACAATTATCATTATAATTTGAATATTAGGTAGCGACCCTTTGCCAAAACAAGAGTCTAATAAATAGCTAGCAATTTTAGCTCTGCCAAGTATAAGATGATATATTCGTCATACTTAGTGGTTAGACTCGGAGGGAAGTGTGAGGAACTAGAAATTATTCTCAGCTCCCTCGGTGGCGTAGTTGGTTAACGCACCCGCCTGGATAGTGGGGGGCTTTGGTTTGAGGGGGAGGCTGAGGTAGAGAGGTTTTTTTCTAGCTCTCTGTACGATTCAAAGTCCTCAATTTTATTTTATCACTTATTCTAAAGTAAAAAATAATAATAATAAAAAAATCTACATCATCATTTTGCACCAGCTTTAAACTAATAATAATAGAGGGTTTTAAGCCTAAAATTGGCCTATAGTTCTTAGGAGGAATTGTATTCAGACTTCCCACAAAACTTTGTTTTACATGTACATTTTTATAGCTTTCAATGCCTCATCAGGGGAAAAGTGATGCTGCTGTTTCAGTGAACAGAAGATATTTAAATTATTTAATATTGAGTCAGTGTGATTTATACCCTGTTTTGATCCAATGAGAATGTCCACTCTGCAGCTAGTACTTTTTGAAGGCTTAAGGGGGAAAAAAAACCATGTGTCAAACGATTTCTGAATATTTTACTTTAAAACTTAATTTTCTGTTTATTGCTTATATTTTCCCTTCTGTTTTGTTCACAGAATATTTGTCGTTCGTGACAGCAAGAGTAAGCCTGGCTGTTTTGTTTTAACTTCAAAACACAATGGAAAGGTTCAGCATACCACAATAGAGACAGTAAGGGATATTTAAATATTTTGTTCTACTTTGTTGTTAGTTGAGATTCTACATTTATGCTTTAAAGTAATTCTGTTAGAATAGGTTCTTTTATATTTTTATACTCCTTAGACATGCCATAGTCATATCATGATGTCATGAGAATACAACAATAATTGACAATATTACCATAATGTAATATGATATCAAAAGTATGAATGTAGAAAGCTATGTAAGAGAATTTAAAAACATGCAGACAACAACCTCTTAAAAAAATAATTAAATAAATTAAAACATTCATTGACCACACCTGCCTATCATGAAGATGAGAGAGGACTAAGTTCACATTTCCATGACTGAGAAGAAAATATAATTATTTCAAAATTAACCACAGACACCGTGGGTGGTGGAAGGGTGGGGGGCGGGGAGGTAAGAGGCAGAAGGTACAAAGGGAGAGTGGCCTGTTTCAAAAGGGGGCAATAAAAGGACAAAGGAAAAAAGGAAGGGTATTATTGGGAATAAGTAACATTAGAACATTGGAACTGGGAAAAATGTTTGACAGGTTTATTGAGAAGGAGGGCTAATGGTTTTTAGAATGTTGAAAATATTTGAATAAGTTGAAGAAATTTGTTCTATGTCTGTTCTGTCGTTAATTGGATAGTGTTGTAAGTTAATGTGAAAGGTTTCAGAAAAAAGGTGTTTGTCTTCATAGGGTTCAGTGGAAAGAATGGTTATGCTCTCGAAGTCAAATGTGTGCTCTTCCCGAAGAAAATGTTTAGTGAGGGCAGTTTTTATTAGTTTATTCTTTATGTCATTTTTATGGTTATTGATTGTATGGGAAATAGGGTTTTTTGTTTGTCCAATGTAAGAACCATGACAATTAGGTGTCGAACAGGGAATTTTTATAGATGACATTAGTTCTATTAGGAAGGGGGATAGGTCTTTGAGGATGGTGTAAATAGATTTTAGTTTGTTTTTGGTGGAAAAAGAAAGCTTAAGGTTAGGGAAAGTTTTTCTGAGAGATTTCTTAATATTTTCAGAAAGTTTTAGAATATAAGGAAGAAAACCAGTTTTATGGTTATTCAAATGTATTATCTTAGAACAAATGAAGTTGTTGTCAAAATCACTTAATTATTTTTTTATGATTTATTTCAATAATATTTAAAAAAAATATAATTCCCCTAAAAATCATTATTCGTTAGGGAATTCTGAAAGGTCAAAAATTCTTTGTTGGCCAATTATCATATTTTCTCTACTTCAGATAGTTGAAGAAATGAAAAAGACAATTTTACATTTATAATTAATGAATTTACATTCAAAATCACATCAATACTTTTAAAAATTATCTGTACTTACCTATAGATATTTACTGTAAATACCTCAAATTGAAAATGAACATACTTTTCTTTATTCTAAGATGATTTTAGTTGGGGTTCGGTCAAGGTAGATCCAAAAAACACAAATTTAAAAAATGTATATTTTGTTTCAATTTATTTATTTATTTTTTTATTGTTCCTATAGAAAGAAATTTATCCAAAAAGGAAATATTAACCAAAAACTTTTCTAAAATAATAATATTTGTGTAAGAAATACTATGTGAGCTTGTAGTGCATTTTTGTCCAAATGAATGCACTTTGAAATGATTTAGTGGAGTTTTGACTGTTAACTAAAACTCATTTTATTGAGTAGTATTAAATATTGAGAGAGTTTGTATTCTTGTATTTTATATATTATTAGAAAAAAGTAAGTAATTAAATATTTGTCTTTCTAAGATTGATGTTGGACTTAACCTCTAGGATTGGTTAGAAGTTTTAGAATATTTTTAATTTACAATTTGTTAGGTGAAATTATCTTCAACTCTTAAAAATATGTACTAGATGCTCTCTTATTGGTAAGATTATAATTTAATTATACAAATTTGATAATGATTAGTTGTTTTTCATCCTCCGCTGGTGTTTTTTAAAGCTCATTATATAATTAAAAGCTTATTTTAATTATAAAATAAGCTCCTGTTCTATTTATTTATTTATCTTAAGTATTTTAAGTTTTGGCCACTTTTCTATTTGTTAATTCTAGAAATTGACAGATTTTGACATATCTAATCACTTGTACATAAATATCTGTTTTTATTTTCTCTTTTTATTCTTCGTTTGTTTCCTTTATTTATAAATAAGAAAAAGTGACCCAGGGTAAGAGGCCTGTACATATAACTTTTTTTTTAGTTCATGACATATGATTTTTCTAAATTATTATACTAAAATTTAGTATTAGTAAAGTAACTAAGCTGAGATCAGTTTCTTTTAGTAATTCTGCTAATTGTAAACTTTTCTGAAAACAATAAACTTAAATACACACAAAAATTGAAATACTCCATTTAATTATTGGTGATCTTCTGAAAGAAAAACTAAGTTACATATACTAAACAATTCTTTTCTGAAGCTTAGTTTTTTTTTGTTTTTTTATGTTTTAATTTAATTTTCAACTGATAGGCCTTTTTTATTTTTGGAAACTGCCTAATAAGGGTACTTTTTCATATTTACAACATGTTTTTTGTTCAACAACTATATTTATATATTAAAGATATGTTTTGGTTTATTTAGATTAATAATTAAGTTTTGTTAGTTAATTTATGTTTCATGTATACATCTAAAAAAAATCACATTTACAATCAGTTATATTGTTGCAGGTTAGACATAAATGACTAGCCATTCTTAAACTTGTTTTGAACTAATTTTTCTTTTTAAGTTGAAATAAATGCCCTTCTATTTCTTTATGGAGAATTATAAATTTGGTTGTTGTGCTCTATATAATTATATATTTTGGAAAATGCTTTTTACTTGAGACAATCTAAAACTACTTATTTTTTCACTATTGTTAGACTATGTACAGTTGTCTAGATTCCCAACTTTAGGGAAAATGCTTTATATATTCTAAATTAAGGGTAATGACATCAGTTATAATATTTCTTTCAAGTTAAGCAGTTGCTATTTTTAATTAAAAATATTTATTATCTTTGTGTAAACTTAAATAATTCATTATTAATATAGTTTATTTAATGTTTTGCAACATCTCTAGATAAAGGGGAATCAATATTGGTAATGGATCAGGTGTGTGGGACCAAGGTTTTGAATATGCAGTAGCAGGCTTTCAGTTTACAGTTATTATATAGCTTTTTACAATTTTTATTTTCTTTATTTTGAAAGTTATTTGTAACAATAGTATTAGTAATATCAAGGTTTAGCTGTTAATCAGTATCATACAATATATATATATATAT